>BMAO01036462.1:23513-150924 GCA_019973975.1 Trichonephila clavata | reverse complement strand
AGGCTGCTATTAAATCCTTTAAATATCATCTAAAAAGAGTTATGAGGGGAACAAATTTGACTTATGAAGAATTTTTAACCGTGATAGTTCAAATCGAGGGTATGTTAAATTCTCGACCTCTTTGCCCCTTGTCTGCTAATGAGAATGAGTTTGAAGTTCTTACTCCTGCTCACTTCTTGATTAACAGATCCTTGAATTCTATTATTGAGCCCAACTTAATAAATATAAAGGAGAATTACCTTAAGAAATGGGAAAAAATTACTAGAATAGTGCAATTAATGTGGAAATTTTGGCATCGCAATTATCTTAATCAAATGCAACAAAGGAACAGATGGAAGTTCGAAAAAATAATGTAAAGGTTGGACATTTAGTACTCTTAATTGAAGAGAATTTGCCACCATACAAGTGGTTATTAGGAAGAATTATTCAAGTTTATTTAGGAGTCGATAACAAAATTCGTGTAGTTAAAGTGAAAAATCAATTTAGTACTTGTAAAAGAGCCATATCTAAAGTTTGTGTTTTGCCAATGCCAAATGATTAAATACTGTTGATAAAAAAAAAATTTGTGTGTTTTAATCAATTCAAGTGAATTGTTTGTTTTTTTAAATTTTTATTTTCAATGATATAGTGCATTTCTTTAAGTGTCTTTTGTGGAATTTGAGTGATGAACAATTTAGATATATTTTGTGTAAATTATTAATACAGTGATTGCATGGTGTAACCAGTGCAATGTGGGGCGGTATGTCAGTTCACGGCATACGAAGCGCTGTCTGTGTAATTAAGAGTAAAGTGTTGTTGTGTCTGTAGTAATGTATGTATAAACTGTGTCCGCGCAATCCCAATTGCGCTGCCTGAACTGCGCATGCCGTGCAACTCCAATGTAAATGTACAGTAGTTATGAGTAATTAATAAACGCTAGTCCACAAGAAAACTATGTCATGATTGTGTCATGAACAATATGTGTTAGAGACTCTTGAGTCCACTTACGTGTTAGAGCTGTCGACATAAAAAAATGTATTCTCCCAAAACGTAACTCTCGTCCCTTCTCTCTGTTGACTATCATCTTATTTATAATGTTGCATTGAATTGTGTTTGAGTCGATTAAAGTGAAAATAAAATAAATTGGAAATTATCATGTTGAATAATCCCTCATATGCTTCCACGCCTTTAGCTGGGTCACAGGGTAGACGGGAAGTAGGTTTATTACAACTTTTTTTAATTGTAGCAATTACTTTAAACCAAATTCCCTTCTATGTTTAGCGACTTTTTAGCCACTTTTGTCGTGTATCTAGCGGCATTTTAAAGTGAGAATGGGCGGCTTGTTCTTGTTTTTGGTAAAGTTCTTTTTCAGTTGTTGTTGTTGCCGTGTCCTTCCCGCAGGGAAGGAATGAAAGTTGCCATTGCCTTCTTTTTCAGTGATATGGAAATATAAATAGAGACGCAAATAAATGATAATATAAGTAATAGTAGCCCGCCACATTGGGGTCAGTCATATAAGTGGTCCACTATATAAAGACCAATAATATTAGGGGTTTACCAATTATAAAATTATGCATTTAGTGGTTCATGAAGTTCAAATATATTAAGCGACCGCTGCTCTAAAGACCTTTTGTGTAACGAAGCTGATTAACGTTCGGCTTGTCGCGTCTCAAATTCCCTAAGTTTGTAAGATGTGGGTTTATCTCAATGTGGTTTAAAATTTCGAGGTACTTCGTCAATAGTCCCAGTATTGCTTTTAATTTCTACGATAACTTCAAACAATTAAATCGAATAATGCATGCTTTAAATTCGGAATTGGACAGAATTGGTACGAGAATATATTAGGATAAACCTTTGAAATTTGATATAGCATGATCTAGTCCTTTCGATAATTTTAATGACCCCTGATATTAAATGCTTATATTAAGTTTAATGAAATCAATGTTATATAATGCACCGATTGTGTGCGTGTGTGCGGGGAGGGATATAATAAATTTAAAATCTTATCAAGTATGGAAGGATGACTGTCTATATCAGGGGTCGGCAACCTATGGCACCCATGCTAGATGTGGCACGTGGAGAAATTTCCAGTGGCACGCCACCACTCTACAAAATTATAAGAGATATACTATATATAAAGCTAAATCGTTCTGTCTCTCCTTTCATCCCCTCGTACATTTTTATATAAAGGTTATTTTTCATTTTCAATTTTTTGCCATAAAACGATTCTGCTGAATCAGGTTGCTTGTAGTTTGTATGCTTTATGTAAAAGAAAACATCTTCTGTTTAAATGTGACTTACTATTAGCATTAAATATTCAACACAAATAAAAATTATTGAGTAATACTTGCAAAATTGAGAATCATTCATCACGGCTCTGTAAATAAAAAAGTAAGTAGTTTGTCTTTTGCCCACCAAAAGTTTGGGCATCGACGGAAAAAGAAAAAACCAAATGTCTTAGGTATAAATCAAAATTCTGCTTAACAGACGTTTTCCATCGGAAATATATTAAACAAAAATAGTTATTCCATCAACATATTTAACTTGGATTGGAAATAAATTCGGTGAAAAGAAAACACACAATGATGTGGGTTAATTAGGCAAGTGAATCAGATTTCATAACAAAGGTCCTTTTTAACTAAATATTAAGAGAAAATGTAATTTTTTGAGTGTTGTGCCAAAGAAGTCATAATTATTTTATGTTTTACTTTTGGAGCGAATTAAGCTAATAGAAACAGATATTAGAACACATTTTTTATGTTTTCTATTAGTCACGCCGATATACGAATACCGAGTATGAATTCAGTCGAAAGTTAAATTAGTTTGATGCACGACGTGATTTTTTGGTCACTTTTAACTTTGTCACGTTGTGTTAGTTTTATTGTGAAAATTTGTATATTGTTTGTTTCATCATTGTGCCGATTAATAGTTACATATTGAATCAAATGGCGACTAAAAAAAGAAAGCTTGATGTTCGCAATTTCCAAGATTCTTGGACTAACGAATTTGGATTCATACAACAAAAAGATCGCGCTGTATGTGTGCTATGTCGCGAAAGTGTCGTATGTCGTACGTCAAGTGTACAAAGACATTTTCAAACTAAACACCAGACCAAATTTAAGAATTCTGATGAGAAATGTGAAGTTTTTTAGAAAGAGCTATTTCTGGATATAAAAAGGAAATTACATTTTTGTGTCAAACAATTGGAGTCAAATCAAAAGCGTCAGAATGTAGTTTCGTCATTGCTCATTGTTTAGCAGCCAAAGGAAAACCTTTTACAGATGGCGAACATATGAAGGACACATTTTTAAAAAGTGCTGAAATATTGTTCAGTGATTTACCTAACTTGCAAACAATATTATCACGAATTCAAGAAATACCTGCTTCTGCGCGAACTGTTGAAAGAATAACACAAATGGCAGAAAATGTAACTGCGAAACAAAATTCAGGTTTACAAGAAACTGTTGCATTTAGCATTGCTCTTGATGAAAGTAAAGTTGTTGCACGCCTTGCAGTAATTGCACGATATTGTGATAAAAATCGAATTTATGAAGCATTATGCAGTATGATTCCTCTGTTGTGGTACAACTAAAGGGCAGGATATTCTTTTTTCATTTATAAATCATTTTGAAAGAAAACATATTAATATAAATAAAATATTTTGTGTAACTACTGAGGCGCTCTTGCAATGGTTGGCAAGGGGAAAAAGGATTTGTCAAACTTCTTGAAAATCATATTGGACATAAAATATTGAACTTCCATTGCATAATACATCAGGAAAGTTTAGTTGCCAAAATTTCGTCTCAGCGCTTAATTTCTGTAATGAATACTGTTGTTAAAATAGTTAATTTTATAGTGTCTCGATCTTCATTAGTACACAAACAATTTAAATCTCTTTTAGAAAAAATGGAAAGGGAATTGGAGATCTTCCCTTGTACAGTCATGTCCGTTGGCTTAGTCGTGGTAATGTATTGAATAAGTTTGTGTCATGCATGGAGCACATTAAAATTTTTCTTAATGATAAGGGACAACATTTTCCCGAATTAGACGACAAGGAATGGTTATGTTAATTGATGTTTCTGACAGATATAACTAAACATCTCAATAAACTAAATTTAGGATTGCAAGGAAAAAGTCAAACAGTACTTGAACTTTTTGAATATTGGAAGGGCTTTGCTACAAAATTAAATATTTTTTCCCGTGATATTAATACTAGTACCTACAAATACTTCCCAAATGTTAAAGCGCTTGCAAATACATCAACCGTAGACAAAGATGAACTTCAAATTTACGTTGAAGCACTTAAGGAGGAGTTTTCTAAAAGATCCAAAGATTTTGAAGCTTGTATGCCCATATTTTCTTTTCTAATCAAACCTGATTTAATAGACCCATTAATAATCCCATTCGATTTGTCAATTTTTGAGTGGATGGAAACTGATAATTTTGAAATGGAACTTATTGAATTAATATCTTCAGAATTATGGAAAACAAAATTTAGGGAGTTACGGAAAAATTTGGAAGATAACTCTAGCAATAAATCGACAGCTATTTAAATTGCTGGATGTCATTGCCAGAAAGATTTAATTGTTTGAAAAAAATAGCTTGTGCCCTGCTTTCCGCTTTTGGTTCCACATATCTATGCGAACAAATTTTTTCTCATATGAAATATATTTTGAGTCCAAAAGAAATTGTTTAACTGCTGAACATTCTGAATCCTGTATCAAACTGAAAGTAACGAATTATACCCCTGATATTGCGACATTAAGTAGATCTCTGCAGGGACAAGGTTCTCATTAAAATTTTAATTTTTTATTTAACTTTGCTGCAGGAACACTTATAGTTTATGCTGTTTATTTCTAGTTTCATAAATATTTTTAAGAATGCATAATATATATACAATTTTAGTTTTTGATTTATATTAAAAAACAGTCATATTTTAAGTTTTCCTTAAAAATTCTAAAAATATACATATATATGTGCACAGTTTTAATATTTGTATTTATATTGAAGTAGTAGTTGTATTTTATGTTTATTTTTATGTCAATAAATATCTTTAAATGATGCATAATTAGCATATAAGTAAATTTGTATTTTTTGCCTCTATTTCTCCTAATTCTGCATGTATTGTCGGGGGAATCAAATTGTTTCAAACATTTGCTATTGCTTGGCATGCTGAATCATGTTGGTAGGTTGGTTTGGCACGCCACAGCTGAAAGGTTGCCGACCCCTGGTTTATATCAACCTCTAACTCTCAAATATCTTCGTTAAGGTGCATGAGGAGAGATTCAAGTTTCATTAGAATCATTTTGTAGTGGTTATCGTTTTATATTTGCGGATAAAATTATATTCCAATATTATTATATCCGCAAATATTTTTTACTTACTGCTTTGATAAAATGTGTCTTATGACATATATGAGGAAAATGTAGAAAACACTTTCATTTTTTACATAAATAATAGCTTCAGAAAAAAATCGGCCTTTTTGTGAAAATGATCGTTTTACACATAATTTGTTTTGTGGTTGACACTAATGTTATAAAAATAGTACCTAAGTAGAAAAACTCTTTCTTAGTTTCTTAATTCCTTCTACCTTTAAACTAAATGAATTAAGTGTTTATCAAAGTTGCACTATAATGAAACACGGAGGCTATTGGCGACGGACCTCGTAATTTTAAATTACGGTCAAGTGATGACGATACTTGGGCTGGAACCTCCTCTTGCAACTTCCACACCTCCATAACATAAGGACTTAGAGCTAAAACTGATTTAACATGCATCAACACTTATATACAGCGGGTTTTCACTGGCTCTAGAGCTCGTGTTATACCATCGTCAAGTCCATGACAATGGCCACTAGACTACCGCAGTCGCATTGATAAAAGGAGAGCCCCATTATTAAAGAAGCTCTTAACCAGAGTTTCTTAAACTGAATGTCGTGACTCCAATGAGGTTGCATGACTTGAAGTTGGGGTCTCTAAAAATTTACGATCTTTGATATATGTTTTTGCATAAAATAACTTGTTCGCTATTAATAATAATAATAATTATAAAAGATAATGATATATATCTCAGAAGTGAACTTAAAAATGACTACACTTAATAAACAGATTATAGTTTTTATGTAATTTGCCTAGTTGTTACATTATATAATGTTAATTAAAATTTCTTGCGTGTTACTTAATAAAATTTTTATAAAGTTAAAACTTATTACGGATGTTTATTACTGCTAAACAAAATAACATATACAAATAAAACAAACACACATATATATATAAAGTACCAAAGCGCATATAACCTTTATACAGTGCGTAAGGGGTCGCACAAAATTTTTGTACAAAAAGTGGGGTAGCCACCACAAAACGTTTAAGAACCCCTGACTCATACTAAATACAGGCGGTTCTGTTGGAGACACTGAACATTACGTGTTCGCATGTCCTCTGCCTAAGGATATTTTTCCGTTTGGTCTCTTCATCTCAAAATACTAAAAAAACCTGGTTCCAATCTATCATTAGAAATCCTTCCATTCACTCTAAACTAAAATCACGCGAATTAAAATTGCCTCTACAATCCGGGATCAAATTCCTTAAGTGGGATTGGATCGGTACTCTTATGCGGTCACCAGCGGGTCCCCCTCCCCTTCTTTCTTTCTTTTTTTTTTCCTTTTCTTTTTTCCAGCCTTTTTTTCCCCTCCTTTTTTTTGTACGGTGCATTTATATTTTATATTTTTATTACTTTTGATGTATTTGCAAGAATGCTGGAAATAATGAATATTCTTTACCTTCTCACACTATGTGTCTTCTTTATTATTATTTTCAGCTTTGTATGTATGTACCTTGCAATTGCATATGTATTCCGATTCATTTACTTTTAATTTGTAATATGTAAATTTAATGTGTGCTACTGTGTATAAAATGTAAACTATGGTTTTGTTCAATAAAGATTGAACGCGGGTTGGCTGTTTCCCGGGGGATCGGTTTGTAGCTCTAAACCTCTTTCGGGTGAGCTCGGTTCCCTAGGGCTTTCCACCAATAATTCATGCATTTTGGGTAGTAGTTAATAATGTTAGAATTCACATTTATATGAAGAGCTTGTGTTCAATTTCCCTCCTTCAGAGTTTAACAAACAAATCTTCCTATTTATAAATTTAATTAATAAAAAACTTTATTTTATACCGAAATTTTTATAACAATTTTTGGATTAAAGGCCACAATGAAAATTATTATAACCGTTTTGCAGATTTCTGAACTAAACTTGTCATTTCAGATGGCAAACAGGTGCCTGCCCCTTACTCCGATGTCTTAAACATGTTAAAAAATAAGCCTGTTGATGATTGGAAGAATTTTTGGACTCATTCTAACACTAACCTACGGGTTAAGAAATGCTTACTGACCCTTTATATTAATATTTTCCTAAGACACATTCTTCAGTTTTTAACTAACCATGACCCGTTCCCTTACTATTTGCATAGATTTAAAACTAAAAACTAACCCCAATTGTGTGTTTCTGTGGATGTACTGGAGATGCTGATCATTTTGTGTTCCATTGCACTTTCACAAAAAAAAAAAAAAAAAAAAAAAACTATCCCCATACTGAGCCTACTGATATATCCCGTAAATTTATAATTTAGCTCTTTAGTTGAGAGAGAGAGAGACAAAATGAGAATATTTATAAGAGCTTAATTTCTTGTTTTAAAAGAGCAAAAGATACCTCGGAGAAAATTCGATAATTTTTTTTACTCTGCTGTGGTTTCTTCCTTTATGCCTAAAAAAAATTTTTTTAGTTTGTAAGGTGCATTTGTATTGGTGATTTGTATTGTTCTAGATGTATTTGCAAGAAACTTAAATAATGTTTTTCTTTTCTCTTACTTCATAATTTTTGGTTTTTCAATTAATTTTTTTAGTTTTATATATTAATAATGTAATTATGTATGTATTTATTGCGGACTGACTTTTACACACACATTGAGTTAATTAAATTTAATCCGTATTTTTAGCTTTGTATTTTTTTATTCCAGTGTACAATTTTGAAACTGCATAATTCCAGTCTTAACAAATTGTTAACGCTTGTCTGTTATTTATATAAATCCGTGTTTTTAAACTTATGAAAATACCTGTAAGTTATGTAATTTTTTACTTTTGTGTACTTAAGTAAAAAATATAAACTAAGATTTTGTTCAATAAGAACTGAATGCGTGGTAGGTTGTTTCCTGGGAGGACTGGTTTGTAGCTCTAAGCCCCTTTGGGGGAAGTTCGGGGTTCCGTCAATTGTCTTCCTTGCCACTTGACCATGGTTGAAAATTACGATACCCGTCGCCAAAAGCCCTTGTGTAGTTGAACAGTGTGACGTTAATATTCTCTCACTCACTCATTTTTTAGTAATAATAATTTACTTTTCTCTTCTTAATATTAGCATATTTTTCTTAAAATGTACTAAACAAAGCTAAAAACAACAACAAAAATCCCCATATCTCCACTTTTAAAAAAATAAAACTGTCGCAAGTATTCTGATATCTTAAGCGAATGCTACTGAAAAGTATTTATTTGAATTTAGATTTTAACCACAGGGTTTTTTTTATGGTTTTTCCATTTATTGCTAAATTTATCTCGGAAAATAATTTTTAATGAAGACTTAGTATTTAAACTTCTTAAAAATGATTTAAAAACCTAACTGTGGATTTATCTACCATGAGAAAATGCCAAAATCTTTTTTTTTTTTTTAGTTCAGTTAGAAAGTAACTAAAAAGGGATTATACGAGTCCATTTTGGAGATGAAAAATGCATTACTTTAACGTTTTCCAAATCGTATATATATATATATGTATTCAGTCAAATCAGCATAAATAATATTAAACTTTATTAGAATTTTCCAAAGTTTAAGAAGTTTTATTGTTAACTTTGAATAGAAAATTAAGATTCAAATATCAAGGAAATATTAACAACTCTTACACAAATAAAATGATACTTTATTAAATCTTTTTGAAAATTACATCTATATGTTAATGGATTGCATTGTATTAAATCATTCATCATCTCACATAATTTATTTGTCAATAAAAATTTCTTATTATATATATTATGTATCTCGTTTCATTCTTCTTTTTCGTAAACATTGTTTTTTTTTCTAAATACTCTATATAAGTTTTTTTGTTAAACAAATGCTTTTTCTCCCCTTTTTTATTTTATTCGAAAAGCATGAATTCTGTCTCTAGCGTTAACCTCTTTTTTAATAGAAATTTGAAAAAAATACATCGTTTCTAAAATATTTCTCTATTGTAAATCAGTAAGATTATTTTTTTTAAAAAAAAATATGAGTTACATCTTATTCTATGCTTATTATTATTAAAAGGACTTTTTTGTAAAATTTGATCTGCCTATCTTTTTTAAAAAACTGTATATTCCACAACTTAAAGTGTTAGTCTTAGATCAAACAGTTTATTTTTAGCTGTACTAGAGGAATTGAAAGCGCGACTTGACAGAAGTAACATCGGTTACAAGCTTGCAATTATGACACCTTAGCAACATTGGAAGGTTCATGGGTCTTCGGTTCCACGACCATTAGATTATCATGGCCCATACCAGATTGTTTGGGTCTTGATTGATTGTTTATTATCGTATAAAGATGAAAGGCGAAGGCTATTGGTGACGGACCTCGTAAATTTGAACAGATATCAAATGACGAGGACGATACAGTGACGCCTCCTTCTGCGAGTTCCAAACAACAAAGGACAGGAATAAAAGTCCTTAAGAACTGACCCGAATAGGGATTCCTTTTGTCTCAGTCATCTAAGGTATGCACGGCGTAGCTGCGAACCGGCAGGTCGATGGTTTAAATAAACACACCCTATCAAGATCAACAGCTTGTCGCTAAAGTGGTGACGAATAAATCAGCCTTTAAGAAGCAGCAATAAATCAACATCCCTACTAATGTCAACAGCTTATCGCTGAAGTGATGACCTAGGAATTGAATCCTAGATGGCAAACATCCGATACTGGTTGAGTATGCATTCATTCCAAAGACAGTCCAACTAAGAATAAATCACGATGGGTGATTCAAAACGGCAACGGCGCACTCGTCAATTAGATCTGCCATCTCAACAAGAGACTGTCCGCAACGTCAATGGAAAAACGTTCCAATGACACTCAAACCGACTGGAAATTTATAACAATTGCAGTAATTGGCTGGAAAAACAACCTTCTCTCAGTATCATTCAGAAAGTGAAACAGAAAAAACAACTTTCTTCTCTAGAAAGGGGATATGCAGTGGCACCTCTTTCTGCAAGTCCCAAACAACAAAGGACAGGAATAAAAGCCCCTAACAACTGGCCTGGATAGGGATTTCTTTCATCTCAGTCGTCTAAGGCATGCACGGCGTAGCTGCGGATTGGTAGGTCGGTGGTTCAAATCAATACACCCTACCAAGATCAACAGCTTGTCGTTGAAAGGACATATGGGCTGGTACTCCACATTCCAAACTTCCTCGCAGTACCCATTTGAGGACTCAGATTGCCTGGAGATATTTTTTGAAGCTCTTTTCAATTCTAAGCTTTTAAACTGGTTTTGAATGTCCAATAGTTCATTGCTAAGTGTATAGAAGCATTATTTATCATTATTCTCAGAAAAAGTCTAATTTCTTGGTAGCTACAATGTCATTAAAGATGAAATAATTTTTTGATGAGCTCACTCAATATAACTTAATTAAATGCGTTTTGAAGTTTCAGGAGCTATTAAAGTTTTGGTCATTTTGCAATCAACTAGTGAAAAGAAAGCTGAGAGTGGTTAGAAAAAAATGCGCGTACACACAAAACAGGGAATAAATAGAGAGATCCTCATAGAATTGATCAATTTATCTGGAACTGTTCTCAGACAGTAAAAAAGAATTATTTAGTCTCGATTTGATGATAATAAACATTCTACGAATTCCAAGAAAGTACTCGTAGTCTTTCAACATACCCTTTTGCCAAATCATCATCTTGAGAATGTTTATAAAAATTGTAGTTTTTCTTTTTCCTGTTTTGTATATAACAAATCCAAGAAATAAATGGAATTAAAAGTCAAAATTTCGACTTTTTTGCTTATGTAGATAATCCATTCTAATACCACACCGATGGTGTCGTCCTCATCACTTGACCGAGGTTCAAATTTAATAGGTCCTTCACTAGTAGCTCTCGTGTAGCTTCGACGTTAATAAATAATCAATTAATTGAAACTACGAGGGCTGTTTTTTAAGTAAAAAATAGGTCCGTTTGTTTTTTAAAAAATAACAACAATATTTTGTTTCTAAAACCCTTTATTTTAGGATTGTACATACTTTGCCTATTTTTCTACATAGTTGCCGAGTTTATTAATGCACTTGTCATACCTTAGAATTAAGTTTTGAAAATCCTCTTCAAAGAAATCTGCCGCCTGGTCGGACAGCCAAGAGTTCACGGCCACTTTCACTTCTTAACGGCGTGGCATGCTGTCAAAAGGTGTTTTGCTCCTCCACGATAACCCAAGGCCTCACACTTCTCGAACGACTCGGGATGTAATCGAATATTTTGGCTGGGAAGTTTTGGATCATGCACCCTACAGCCCCGATCCTGCTTCTCTAACGATTTCCACCTTTTCCGATACCTCAAACACAGTCTTGGTGGGAAGCGCTTCAGTGACAACGAAGAAGTGAAAGCGGCTGTGAACTCGTGGCTGTCCGACCAGGCGGCAGACTTCTTTAAATATGATTTTCAAAACTTAGTTCTAGGGTATGACAAATGCATTAATAAACTCGGCAACTATGTAGAAAAATAGGCAAAAGTATGTACAATCCTAAAATAAAGGTTTTTTGAAACAAAATATTGTTGTTATTTTTTAAAAAACAAACGGACCTTACTTAAGAAACAACCCTCATAGAAAGGAACTATATTGGCAAACAGCTTCATGTGAAGAGGATGACATCAGACCTCAAAGCTTCCTCACCATACCAACGGGAGGACTTATTTAAAGTGAATTTGCCGCTCTTCATGGAGGGTCTTCAGCGGCGATAGAACTTGAATATGTGACTCGACAATAACAGCGCAACAAGTAAAGAGTATGGTAAAACAATATTTTATATAAAAAAAAGGATTTATATCACGTAGATTCTACTAAAGCCCATCATTCAGAACAATAAGGGTTACTGAAAAAACCAAATGAGTAAAAGGTGAGATAGTGAGGTAAGACCGTTCACTTGTCGTTCTTATCACTTAACGGCGGTTGAAAATTAGGAGGGCACTCACCAGTAGCCTCTTTCAGGGTTTATAATGCCAAATTGATTCAAAACGAAGCCAAAATCCTTTACATCAAAAAATTTCCTTTAGTTTTGACAAGGAACCACACGTAAGGATGATGAACCTTAGTAGGTTTTGTTGACTCTTTTTTAAATCTTTGAAGCTTTTAGTTCAATTTTTTCTTCAGCACCATCCCTTATTTCGTATGATGGTGTTTGATATATCCAGGATTCAAATCTCGCAACCTTAGATAATGGGCTACATCTATCTAGATCAGGGGTGGCCAACCCAAGTGGCCTTGCATGCCATTTCGGAAAAACATTATAATCCCGGGGGTTGCATATAAAAATATATATCTTTCTGTTAGTCTTGGACCCCTTGTAAACACTTATTGGAATTGAAAAGTTAAAACGCGCGGAATGAATTATTATGATTGTTTTCATTATTTTTCATGTATACAAACATAGATAATTTAGTAATAATAATAATGCAATGATCTAATATGCCTAGCTCTAGCAATAAGCAGCGCAATAAAGCTACAGGATTTAAGCGTGATGTTGCGGGTGGGGGGTCGCTGCAGTGCAATACTGCTCACTTCTAAGTATGCATACAAACAGAAGCAACGTGATAAGATAAAAAAAGATAGTTATGAGATATATTGATACAAAAAATACTATACTTAGTATTTTGTAATGTTGAAATGAATCTCTCGGCTCGTAAAATTATGCAACGCGGCCCGAGGTCGTGGGTTGGCAACCCCTGGTCTAGATGAATAGCTATAATGCACAAACACGCACATTTACTTCAAATCAATCTATCTCATTTTTCATAGCTTAAATACATTTTAAATTTAAAAGACAAATATTATAAAAAGTGGTTGTATCATTCGATGGTATAACACTAATACACAAACGAGGAGTTTTTAACCTCTCGAAAAATCTATCTTCACTGTTGTTCCAATAGAAGCCCAATAAAGTAATTATACCCTGAATATAAGGCCGCGGAAGCCTAGTGGTCAGGGCCTTGAACTCGTGGCCGACGTGTCTTGAACTCGTGACCGACGTGTGTTGAGCTCGAGTCCCAGTGCCACCCTGTAAGGGGGCTGATGTACGTTAAATCCGCAGAGGCTCAAATGTGTGAATATTAACATCGCACACTGCTCAGCTACACTAGGGCTTTTAGCAATAGATCTCGCAATTTTGAACCATGGTCAAGTGACGAAGAAGACACCTGAGCTGGCCCCACTTCTCCTAACTACTACACCTCACCAACGGGAGGACGTTTGAGCTTTCGTCAGATTTAACGTGCATCACTCACCTACACGGCGGGTCTTCAGTGGTACTAGTCTCGAACCTCATGACACTCCAACCATGAATCCGTTACCTTGACCACTAGGTCTACTGTCGAGGCTCAAAGTCCTCCCGTTGGCGAGGTGTGAAAGCTCGGAGAGTTAGGTTCCAGCTCAAGTTTTGTCCTTGTCGGTTGACCATGGTTTAAAATTACGATGTCCATTGCCAATAGCCTTGGTGTTTCTATATGGCGCGACTTTAATATACACTCACTCAGCCTACTCTATAGATGGGGGAAATGATCGTTCAATTTATAGTCGCTGGTAGCTGCGCAGCCGTAGAGAGTCTGCCGGCAGAATTTTTACGGTCGTCTTGAAATAGTGATGCACGTGACTAATTGGTCATTTACACACGCAACTGTTTTTTCTACTTCTCAGTGGTGGCCGCGGTAGCCAAGTGGTCAGGATATCGGATAATGGCTGGCGTGTCATGAGTTCGAGCCCAGTACCACTGAAGACCCGCCGTGTTGGGGAGCGATGCACGTTAAATCTGTCGAGAGCTCAAACGTCCTCCCGTTGGTGTGGTGTGGTAGTTAGGAAAGGAGGGCACCAGCTCAGGAGTCATCCTCGTCACTTGACCATGGTTCAAAATTACGAAGTCCGTCGCCAAAAGCCCTCGTGTAGCTGAACAGTGCGACGTTAATATCAATCAATCAATCTATTGCTCAGTGTAATTTTATATATATATAATTATTCTCTATTTTTTTAAAATCTTTTCAGTGTTTCTACACCATTTAACAATTAAATGAAAATTATGCCAAGATTTCTTTCCCTTATGAATTAATTAAAAATCTTGAAGGCTCCGAAATAGACCACGGATTTCCTTAAAATTTAAATAATACCCGCAAGGTAATAATGAGAGGCAATTACAAGCAAATATCCAAATATTTGTGTTATTTTTGTGACTAAGTCAATCATCAGGATTTATACATGAATTGAGAATATAACACAAGTTCAAGGAACAAGGATTTGCAGATACCAGAGCCTACTTATATTTTTATGATAAAGATTAATAGTTATACATATATATTATTAAAATTATTAATTTTCTTTAAATGAAACGTAAGATTTGCTGTTTTTATGATCACTGGTTAGTTAATAGTATATCTAAAAGAAATTTTTGTAGCCTTCGAACTTCATTAATTATCTTAGCTATAAAATCTAACAATATTGCTTTTTGATATTTTCTTTTGAATTTTGCTTTTTATCAACTTTTAGAAATGTTCTTAAATAATTTCTGCATACTTTTGTTTTAAACAAAGCTGATGCTAATTTTTCAAAACTTTCTGTAAACTGATTTCAATTGAAAATTAATAACTACTTTATTTTTAGGTTCTTTAGTTTATAGTTAAGAATATCTCTTATTTCGTGTTTTCCTTATAAAACTAATTTATCGATTATTTAGTTAGTTAAAAGTTTTTGAAATGTGTGCAGTTATCAAAAATAAATTATTCCTTTTCGACATTTGTAAGATTTAACCAAAAATAGAAAAAAAACATGAGTTTGCTAACAAAACTGTATATATGATTTAAAATTTCGGAAATATACAGGAAAAAATTAAATAGTATCCACTTTAATTGATTTAAATAGGAAACTACACACTGTGTGTGTACATCAGCTAACTTTCGCACGACGGCGACGGAAATTTCTCCTTCATGTAAATAAATGTAGATATTTTTTTGAGGAGCGCGTTAAATTCTCTGCGTCGGGAAAATTCCCCGTAAAATTGTAACCGCGCAGCTTAAAGATTCAGTGCTGTAAAAAATTCCGTGCAGATAAATAAGGTGATTGATTGTTTTTATTAAGGTGGCACACACAACACGAGGGTTATTGGCAGAATGCCAAGGGACCCGAGATCCCCCTAAGGCAACTACAAACCAGCCCCTCGAGAAATTAACCACCCTCTCATTCAGCATTTATTGGGGGGGGGAATTCTCTCTCTTTTTTTTTTTTTTTTTTTGCTACTGGCAAGTGGCAAGTTTAACAGAACTTGTTTAGTCGTACTTTTATGCATAGTTTCTTTGTATAAAGATATGTAAAAGACACACAAAAAGGAAATGAGTGAGTGAGTGAGTGAATATTAACACCCCACTGTTCAGCTACACGAGGGCTTTTGGGGACGGTCCGCGTAATTTTGAACCATGGTCAAGTGACGCGGACGACACCTGAGCTGGCACCCCCTTTCCTAACTACCACACCAACGGGAGGACGTTTGAGCTCTCAACAGATTTTACGTGAATCGCTCCCCTACACAGCGGGTCTTCAGTGGTACTGGGATCGAACTCATGACATGCTAGCCACGATCCGATGCCTAGACCACTTGGCTACAGCGGCCACACAAAAAGGAAATACCGAGCAGGAAAAATACAGGGCAAGAAAAAAAAATGCTTTAAAATTTGCTTGCAAAGATAAGATATACAACAGATATTTCTAATACAGATGTAAAATTAATACATTTTTTACAGGTTAGAAAAAAATATACATATATCAGATGATTTTATTTAAATTGTCCTGTGTCCGTGGATAGTCAGAGGACAGAAACAGTGACGCTCGGGTTCGGAGCCGAGTAACATGAACACTAGACAAAAGTGATCACTATTGTCCGGAGGCTGTTACTGGCTTATGAAGATTCCGCTACAGACCATGACTCTTCGGCTACCTCTGCCACTTCTTCAGAAGAAATTTCATATAAATTTTAGAGGATTGCAAAACACAAAATTTATTGAGAGGGAAATTCTTTCAATACTAACAGACACGTATTAGTAAAATCAAACAAAAACGTAATTTTTAAGTCAAAATAAACAATGCAAAGACTAATTTGTATATTATTCTTTACGTATTTTATAAGAAAAATAATAAGTATACAAAAAGGAAATTGTGAATAAAATTCCCTTTATATATAATTTGTTAACTTCGTGATGTTTGAATTAAGTCTTCCAATTGAATCCTGATTCCATTGATGACTGTCATTCGAAAACGAACACGTAGACAATTGTTAAAAGTTTTCGTAATTTTGAACCACAGTCAAGTAACAAGGACGACATCTGAGTTATAACTCTCCTCCAAACTTCCATACCAGGTCAACGAAAAAGCCTACGATCCTCGACAGATTTAGCGTGCATCAGTACCTCTACACAGTCGGTCTTCAATGATACTAGGCTCGAACTCATGACACGTCGACCAAGAGCTCGTGAACAACTCTACTAAGTCAGCGCCAGCCACGAGTTCGCGATCATGATCATGTGACTACCACGGCTTTGAGTTTTCAAAAGGACAGAAACCTAGTTTCAATGTTAAGTTATTATCGTATGTTCCACTGCCATCGCGTAGCCGCTGTACACTAGTGGTCAAGGTAGCGGACTCATGGCTGACGTGTCATGAGTTCGAACCAAGTACCGCTGAAGATCCGCTGTGCAGAGAAAGTCAATACACGTTAAATACAGGGGTTATAAAAAAATGTACTGTTGAAACCGGTGTATAACGCACGCCTATACTTTTTTTTTTATTGAGAACATTTATAACCCCGTGCACCACAAAGTATCACATGCGGGGATTTACACAGTAGTAAACGTGAAGCACACATCACAAAGAAAGAAGGATTACAACACAAACATCCATGCCTTCTCTGGGATTCGAATCCAGGCTCAACGGCATCGCAGTCAGCGTCACTATACCGATGAGTGGCGCGCCTATACTTTCAAACTGATTTTTTAAATTTTTAGGTATATTCGCCGTATGACGCGCACCCCCTTTTTTCTAAGAGACCTGGAATGTAGGTGTGCAAACTGCTCTTATGTCTTGAAGTCATTTATTCCCCAGATTTTCTTTAAAAGTAGTATATTTCTAGAACAGCATTTCGATACGTTATTACGCTCATCACTTTTTTTTCTTCTCATTTTTAAAGCTATCCTATATTTATACCCGGCGTATAACGTGCATTCATAAATTTAGATTTTTTTGTTTTATTCTAAAAGTGCGCGTATACACTGGATTTTATGGAATACACACTTTGAGACTGGGTAATATGTTAATGCCATATGTTTGAGATCGTTTTTGCTATAGGATTAAGTTGTAAGAGTTCGTTTTAACAGTTGGCATTTGTGTTTAGACGTGTTCAACAATGGTTCAGCGATAGAAGACGCTAGTGTTTAAGTAGAAAAAGTGAGACCATGGCGCAAGTACGTCTGACTTTCGAACAGCGAAAAAGCATTTTGAAATGGTATTTGAAGTTCGAGAATATCAGTGACGCAACAATATGGAACGGAACCGCCAATACGCTTAAGCATTGCGATAAGTTTGAAATTGATGGAACAATAAAGGATATGCATAAGGGACGATCAGGCCGACTACGCACATCAACAAGAAAAGCGTCTTCTCTGTTTTTTTTTTTTTTTTTTTGTTTAACATTTATAAACCCCGTGCACCATGCAATGTATAACACGGGGGCATACAACACAGACAGAAGAAAGGATTACAACACAAACATCCATGCCTTCTCCGGGATTCGAACCCAGTCCCTACGGCACCGCAGTCAGCTTCACTGACCACTATACCGGATGGGCGGCATCTTCTCTGTTGGAGTGTTAAATTCATTCACATGGTCACCACAAAAATTGACATCACAATATGAATGTGAAACAGGCGTGAGTAGCGCTAGTGTAGGTCCTATTTTGTACAGAGAAAATGGTAGGTTTGCATACCACATTTGTTATACACACTGAACAAGAACGATCCAGACGGAACTCAGTTTTATGAATGATACCTCGCGCATGTTGAAAGTGATGCAAATTTTGTTTCCTAAGTGACGTAGTCTCTTTTATACTTATGGAGTTATCTCTTAGAATATGATGTACAATAAGAAACCGTGCCCACTAGAGAAACTGCGCTATAAAATTGAAACAGCTAGTCACCAAATTCCTCTAGCAACTGTGAGAGATGTCACAAATATTATACGGCATCGTGCTCAGAAATATTTGGAGGCGGGTGGATTACAGTTTGAACTCTTATTGTAACTTTTTCTAATTTTACTTCACTGTAATACTTATTTTAATATATATGTTTTTCTTTTTCAAAGTGTGCATACATCTTTTTGATCACCCTGTATGTCGAATCTCAAACATCCTCCCGTTGGTATGGTGTAGAAGTTAGGAGAGGGGTGCTATTTCAGATGTCGCCCTCGTCACTTGACCATGGTTCAAAATTACGAGGTCCGTCGCCAATAGCCCTCGTGCATCTTTAGAGTGTGACGTAAATATAACACCCACTCTCATCGCTTGACCATAATAAAAAATCAATATTTATGTCCATAAGCAATTGTGTGATGCTATTAAGAAACTAAGTTAAATTTAAAAGATAAAAATACATTTTCTACATCCAAACATTACTTTACTATTTACTCAGAAATTTTTTTATCGAATGATTCCACTTTTTTCATTCTGATAATTCTTATCAAATAAATTTTTTTTATTTTTCCGGAATCAGAATCTAGACTTTAAGTGCGATGCATAAGGAAATCAATCAATGAATAAAAAAAATTTGTTTTCATACATGCGCTTGTCAATATCTAACCTTCAAACTCCATCTGTGTAACTGGAATATCCACGTTATCTTATCAAACACAACAAAAAAGTGCATCGTGAAACTTATGTTTGCAGACATCAAAATAAAATATGCGCATTAAATTTAGATCAGTGCTGTTTTTATCATCAAAAGAAGCGTTGAAGTAAACCTGTTTCCGCATAAGAGGTTCCGAATTTATTAATCTTCAATAGTTTTCATAGTTGAATCTTAAGAGTTGATTTATAGATAACTTTGAATTAAAATTTAGTAAATCGTTGCGATAATTTATTAGAAACTATGCAAAGTTTCTATGATTCCGAAAACTCACTTATTACAAGTATGGACGAACAAATTCGTCGAAGGTATGACAACGGTGGCTTTTCCAGGTCAGTGGCTTTTTTTAAAAATTATTTTAAGCATTCGTCAAATATTATCTTTTAAATTTAATAAGAAAAAGTTTATTATAGAATAATTATCTCATTGTAGAAAGACCTCATGTACTTTGTGAAAGTTTCTTTTTTTTAAGGTTGTTGCTGTATATTTCAAAGGAATATTAAATGTTATATAGAAGAAATATGTCTTTAACTTACTAGAAGAATTTTACAAATAGTATTAATTAAAAATTCAGAGTATAACTATTTCACCATCATGCATTATTAAACCTTATTTTGTTTCTAAAATTTGTGTTAATTCATGGTTTTTAATTTACTTCGCAATAAACAATAAGAATTTAATGCGTGAATGATAAGTTTATCAGTTCGAATATCGATTTCATCTAGTATTGTGAAGAGGAATAATCTGGATTATATTTTGTGAACTAAATTTTATTGAGGGTCCCAAAATTCTCCAATGGCTTGATGTTAGAGTTTAGAAAGTGAAGTAAAAAATCGCTGAAGTTGTCGCTTTGTTAAACTTTGAAAATACTATAGGAACTATTATCAAAATAATCCATTATATGTTCTAGCACCACATTCCCAATTTGTAGCACTAGTACTAAGTCAATAAAAATAATTCTAAAATGTAACTAAACATTGTGTAGTTAGTTTATTAATTAATTAATAAACTATCTTCCGTTTGGTTGCAATTTGTGCAAAGATACATTTTATAAACACTTTTTTTAGTATTATATCAAGTTTATAGCATGTTCTATGTGGTAGCTGCAACAATTAAATATTACGGATTTTCCTTTACTTTTACATATTTTACGTTTTTATACATTATTAGAAATATATAATGGTGATCGAATTAGGTCTATCAATTTTTCGAGCATTTCTATTACTCAAATGCCTTTTTATTTCTTTCAGATACAGACGGAAGAGTTCAGTGAAAAATCCTCATCTGGAAGAGATGAAGGAAGATGTCTTATATCATTTAGGATTGACGACTTTAAATGATGATTTGAGAATAATGTTCGGTGATGTAAAGGTATGTACATGAGCCATATATTAGTACTATTTAATTATATATATATATAGTTTGACATAATAGTTAAAAAAATAAATTGTTAACGAGGACACCGAATTTGACATGAATGTTTTTAATTCAATCCATTCTTAAACTCATGAAGGGACATAGTCATTTTTAAAGCCAAACATCATTTGGGAAGCTATTTTCGAATATTCCAATCGAAGGGTATAGAAACAATTTGAGTCATAATTTATATTTATTTTGGTACTTGCGTACTATCAACTATGCCAAAATTTCAAGATAAATCACCAAATTAGTCACACGATTTCACATGTGTCGTAGGCGTTGCATTGGCAGCCATATACTTTATTTCATATTTCTCCGCTTTCCACCATTCTAAGCCTAACCGTTCAATGATATGACAAGCTCGAATACTAAAATCAGAATCTAATTATAAATAAAATGGAACCGAATGGCTACGGGTAGCCAAGAGATCAAGGTATTGGACTCAAGGCTGTGTGGCGTGTCATGAGTTAGAGCCTAGAACCGCCGGACAGAGGGAGCCGATGCACATAAAATATATCGAGGCTCCCGTTGGTGTGGTAGGGAAGTTCGGGGAGAGAGAGTACCAGCTCAGGTGCCGTTCCTCGTCATTTGGCCATGTTTCAAAATTTCGAGGTCCGTCACCAAAAGCCCTCGTGTAGCTGAATAGTGCGACGTTAATTTTCACTGGTTCCCTCAGATTTAATGAATTCATAAATAATAAAATTTAATAACAAATTAATAACGTAATTATATATAATAATAGTATTAAAATAAAATGTTATATATATATGAAATTAAAATAAAAAATAAATCAAATACTAAAATTAGTTTTTCTTTTATTGATTATTTATAATTATTATTCTTCACAAAGTATTTATTTTCAACTACGCGCTCCATATTCCCGTTAGCGTATTCGTTTTTAGAATTCCTGTGGTTTCAATCAATGTCGTCAACATTATTGATATAGTACGTCCCCTTAAGTTCTTGCATTAAATATTAATAAATAACTGAAAATTTAATTCAGTAAATTTTATTAAAATTTTCTCGTGATTTTTTTTTTATAACAAAGGTACGGAATGCTTTCTGAAAAGATTAGGTATTAGTGTAACAGAAAAAATATATTTTAGCAAAAGCTCTATAACAATTAGATTTTCCCTAAATACTGATACTCCTGATGCAAATTTTATTTCTCAGGAATTTTCAAACTTTAAAGTGGAGAATAACTTATTATTCTCTGAAAGTCTTAACACACATTAAGTACTAAAGCAGTAATTATGTTGAGTGAGTGAATATTAACGTCGCACTGTTCAGCTACACGAGGGCTTTTGGCGACGGACCTCGTAATTTTAAACCCTGGTCAATTGACGGAGAATGACACCTGAGCTGGCATCCCCCTCTCCTAACTACCACACCAACGGGAGAACGCTTGAGCTTCGACATATTTAACGTCTATCTGTATGGCGGGTCTTTAGTGGTACTGGCTCGAACTCGTGACATGCCAGGCACGATCCGATACCTTGACCCCTAGGCTACCGCGGTCACAGTAATTATGTTGCAAAAAAGCTGCAAAATTTATCGAATAAATTATATTTTCTAAACATCGATAATTATTATTTTAAAAAAATTCTTTCACATCCATTTTCATTCCAGTTCGTGTGTGTTGGTGGAACTCCAGAAAGAATGAAAGATTTTGCCGAATATGTCAACAGCATATTAAACCTTAGTTGTTCAAAGAATGAAATAAAAAACATTTCAAAATCGTCTCGTTATTCAATGTTCAAAACGGGTCCTGTTCTATGCGTCAGCGTAAGTACTTTAAACTTCTAAATTCTAAGATATTATACAATAAATTAATACTGTTTATGAATGAACTGGTATTGAATTAATAATTTCAGCATGGTATTGGATCCCCTTCCATTTCTATTGTTCTTCATGAAATCATGAAACTTTTGCATCATGCTGGAGCAGAGGATCCGGTTTTTCTCCGCATTGGTACATCTGGAGGATTGGGTAAGTTTACATATCATTCTCTTAGCAAATAACAAAGTATTTATATAGAGACTGTTCGTGGAATGGAAAAGGTGGAAATAAACAATACAGGGTCATTTCATGCGATAATATTTAAAGAAACGCCAAACCCAGACATACGAAGAAAGGGAGCATCTCAACAGTCTTCCTAAATGATTCACTCCCAAGTAGAATAAGTGTCGTCCGCCTCACTTGACCATAGTTCAAAATTACGCGGTTCGTCGCCAAAAGCCCTCGTGTAGCTGAACAGTGCGACGTCAATATTCACTCACCCAACCCAAGCAAAATAGGCCGAGGTAGCATAGTGGTCAAGGTAATGGACTCGTGGGTGACGTGTCATGAGTTCGAACCCTGTGCTGTTGCCGTGTAGGGGAGCGATGCACGTTAAATCTGTTGAGGCTCAAGCGTCCTCCCGTTGGTGTGGTGTAAAAGTTAGGCGAGGAGTGCCAACTCACACGTGTCGTCCTCATCACTTGACCATGGTTTTAAGACTACGAGATCCGTCGTCAAATGCCAATGAGTAGCTGAATAGAGCGATGTTAATATTCATTCTCTCACCCAAGCAGAATCTGTCGAGAGCTCAAACGTCCTCCGTTGGTGTGGTGTGGTAGTTAGGAGAGGGGGTGCCAGCTCAGGTGTCGTCCGCGTCACTTGACCATGGTTCAAAATTACGCGGACCGTCACCAAAAGCCCTCGTGTTGCTAATCAGTGCGACGTTAATATTCTCTCTCTCACCCAAGCAGAATATTGTTGTCGTGGTCTCGAACTTCTGGTCAGCGTGGTTTTTGTCGAGTTGTGGTTTTGAGTTCTGGTGCCACTGAACTCTCCATGCAGAAGGGTTGATGCACATAAGTCTGTCGAGGTTTAAAATCCTTACATTGTGTGCTGAATAATTTGGAGAGAGTTCCAGCTGTGGTATCATCCTTGTCATTTGACCGAAGTTCCAAACTATGAGGGCCGTCTCCAATAGCACACTCTGAGCTTCAAAGTGTGACATTAATAAAAATTAAAATATAGTAATCATTAGGTCCTGTCGAATATGGGGAATTCCTCAAATTAAGTTCAGATTGATCTCAAATCCCCCCCCCCCAAGAAAACTAGTGCTGTTTAGAGCTTCCTCCTCACTTGACTGTCTAGAAATTGTATGATAGAATGATTTCTCACACACCCTATTAGATCCAAATAGTTCTAGTTCCAAAGATGAAGAATGGAAATGTGAAATTCAACTTGCTTGGATTTTGAAAGGACATAAAAATTGGCTTCTGAGAAAAAAGTATTTTTTAAAAATATCATCAAATAATATTGCTAAGTTCTTAGTTATTATTAGAAAAATATTAAGTCGAATCTAAGTTTTTTCCAGTTCAAAAAGTAGATAACCTGATAAATAAGGACAGAAAAAATGTTAGAAATTCTCGCACGAGAAAAAAGATAAATAAATGAAGGTTAAGCAAACATTATCAAAATTGTGTTTATAGTACGAGAGATTAGATACTCTCTCTGGGTTATAATGCCAGAACGTGAATAACCTGAGCAACTTTTTATGAAGCACGTACTAATCACAACTAAAGTAACCCAGTGGTCAGTCTTTAACTCATGGTTTGTGTATTTTCTTTGGAATTGTGTGTTCGAATTCTGAATGCGTCGAAGGATCCATATTATATATAGAGAAGTGCTCACCAACCTTTTTATCGCCATGGACCGGTCAACGTTTGATAATTTTACCATGGCCCAGGGTCGTCTTAAGGCGGCGAACTGGGCCCTGGTCCAGAGCCTCACCCTCAGTGGGCCTCCGTTTCGTTCTCGACTCTGTCTTGATAAGATCCTGATCCAGATCATTTTAATGTGGTCAAATATTATTTACGTACATATTCTCCGAAAAACAGGGAATTCCAAGCAGCCTGTCAACTAGCAAAAGTGGTAAGACTATATTATTATGCGATGACTGTTGTCCATGTCTAGGTCTAGCCCTAATACGATAAACAATCATTCAACTCATTTAGTCGAAATGTGACCATCGGCCGATCCGGTTTGTTTCTAGGTTTGTAAGATTGTGAGTCATGAACGCGTGGTTTATTTGTTTCAAATGACCATTGGAACGAGTATTTGACAACGCATGCTATGTACAATCGTTTACAGATCTCAGGTATAGCCTATTTTTGCACAGGGGCCCAGGGCCTCAAAAAATCTTAAGATTTCTCTGGGTCCACTGCTACAAAAAGTCTTAATCTTAAACCAGGCCCACTGAGGGTGGAACAATTATTGTTTATATTTCAGATTGTTTTGATTTAATAATTTAAATTTAATTGTATTTAAATATGTCTTCAGAATAAAATACAATTACACCGAAAAAGGGATAGAAAGTGATTTAATATAGAATATAAAGAATGATTTCCATGTGTGTGTGGAAAGTCATACAAATCCGAAAAAAATACACCACAGTAAACATAGTAGAAATAATTTAATATTTCTTGAGCCCCCCTCAGTTCTATTTGATCCACGGGGATTCTATTTGCCCACTTATGCAGAGGGCCTGAAAGACACTAAATCTATCGAAGCTGAAAGTGTTTGCTTTGGCGAGGTTCAAAAGTTTAGAAAGTGAAGTGGCAGCTCGAGTATCGTTTCATAATCGAGGTTCAAAATTACGAGGTTCGTCGCCAATAAAAGCTGATAAAATAATTTGAGGTTTGGGCATATTATATACAATTCTATGATAGACATATTTGTGTCTTGCTTGCAAAACCTTTTTATCAACATGTCTCAATATACATAATTCTAGAATAAGTTACGAAATAAATTTCTGAACGGTGAAATTTTATGAAAACGCTTAACGCTGTTATGTTAAAAACGTGTGTTAATAACATAGTAATATATCATAGTTTATGAATAAAAATTATTATTTAGTAGTATTTAATTGTGTGTGTATATATATATAGAAGAAATAAATGCTATTTTTATCAGATACTCTTGTGTCATGTTCTGTTCGTTATTTACAATTACTCAGTTGAATCATTTTTTTCAACCAGATTTCAAATTCATCCTTAAAAAAATTAATTGCAAAATGTTTAGTACGAACATGCATTTAATGATTTATTGTTAGCAATATTCTAAGTCTTCAGTCAAACGAGCAGCAACTGATCTATAGAAATGATGTCTTAGGACTAAAAGATTATGCAACAAGATTCTACAAATCTTCAAAAATTCAAAGTATTACTCTAAATTTTAGTTATTGGTGGGGGATATAATGGATTTGTGATTTTTCTAAATTTTTCAAACACATGGCATAGTTTTTTAACTCAATAGACTTATTCATAATATTTACGCAAGATCTTTTTTTTAAACTTAATTTTTAAATGCATAGTTTTATAGATATTTTTTATACGTATATTTTTATATAAATGGTTTCTATATACATTAAGTATTTAGTTAGAAGCCTTTGTTTTGCAGCTGCGTAAGCTAACATTATCTATTACTGTGAATTTTTGTAAATAAGATTTACAATTCAAATTAAGAGAGTTAAGAAAATCTAGGTATGCATTAAAATATATAAATCGGGAACAAATATACTATGATTTTGATGAATTTTTTAATTATGTTACTAAAATGTCTTTAATGAAACTACTTTTTTAAAAAATGTGACTTCTTCAATAAAGAAATTTATAATTTATTCGAGCCGCCCATTCGGTATAGTGGTTAGTGACACGGGCTGCTGTGCGGTTGGGCCTTTGTTCGAATCCCGGAGAAGGCATGGATGTTTGTAAATGTATAGTGCCCCTTTGCAGCATGCATACTCTAAATGACCGTCGAGCCGCAAGTCCTTTCATGAGGTTGGTGGGAGACCCCTGACCATTCCAAGGTGTTCACCCTCAAAATTGGGGTGGAACCGCGCCAAATCACGCTGTCACTTGTATGGTGCTCAAAGCTACGGATAACGACAGGCGTACAACTAGTTCCTTGCCAAGATGAATTTCGTGGGCTTTGATCTGCTGTTACTGTCGATCAGGTGGCATAAGTAACAACACCAACATAATTATTTCTATTTGAAGAGAAAAGTTTTGGAGGGAAAAATAGGCTAAGATGTGAGTTATATTAACGTCACACTATAAGCTGCACAAGGGTTATTGGTGACGGCCCTCGTAATTTTGAACCATAAACAACGACGACACCAGAGCTCTAGCACCCCTCTCCTAACTTCCACACCACTCCAAACGGAGACTATGAGCCTCGACAGATTTAACGGGCAGTCACCTCTTCTACACGGCGGGTCTTCAGTTGCAATGTGCACGAACTCATGACATACCAGTCACGAGTCCATGACCTTGAACACTAGTCCACCGCGTCCACTAAAGGTATTCTTTGAAACTTGCATTTTATTTCCATTAATTCTATATACATATATTAAATAGTTTTCAATTTTCTCTCAAGAAAAAAATTATTTTAATTATTCCTCTTAAGCTGAGAGTTGTTAATGAATTAAAAGAGCGATTGAGCTCTTGATCTGATTTCTTGGGAATCTCTTCTGTAACTTCTGAAAATTTATTTAGAGGGAATGGAAATATTATTTGCAGCTTTTTAATGTATATTAAACAATGAATAGAATATCGTAACTTTTCACAGATCGGGTTTGCCGAAAGAAAATTTTAAAAAACAACGAATAAAAAGTTTCCTTTTTTTATATTATGAGTAAGGCCAGTCATATATTTAACTATCGGAAATGTAAAATAATATAAATATTAAAGCAGCAAAAAAGCCCTCTAAAACAAACAATAGTTCATTTTCACTATATCTCTATGGATAATCCAGTACAAAAAAATGTCAAATCACTTTTAAAAAGAAATATAAATATCGGAATAAGTCATTGCAAATCCACTGAAAAGCCCTGCATTTAATAATCTTTTATTAGCTGAAAACTGCATAAGAGGAATTTTTAGAAGTTTAGTGTGCAATTATCTTAGTATATTTTCTCAAATTGAAATATGGTTCCTGTCTTTAAACATTACGAATTCCGATCATGCATCATTAGTGCCATCTATGGATGATAGGACAAACTAGCATTGGAATAAAATGGATCTACAGGTACATGACGAATCGTATAGCGCATAATGCACTGTTTTCTTTAATCTGTGATATTCCAACTTTTCGGCAATGCACCCTTAGTTGTGACATTTTAAAACCTAAAATTTTTTCTCAATTTTTCCTCAACGTATTTGATTAGTTTTTCATTTAGAGTCGCGATTCAGAAATAGAAGAGAGAGATCACTCGATATAGTAATACCTAGAACTAAGTGATAGGTGGGAACTGAGTGATAACCGTAAAAGTCGAATTCATTTACATCAGGGTATGATTTCAGCTGCAAATACATTTTAATTATTTGGGGGAGGGGATGGAGACGAAAAATAAAATGAAGAGAAAAAAATGTTTAATAGAATCCTAGATAACGCACGCATAAAATCGTAAGCCGTAGTTATTTTGATGCAGATTTCATAAAATCCAAATAAGTAGTATCCTGGCTCCAAGATTCTTTTTTTTTTCTCCCTCAAAATTGTCTCGTAGCATGGTTGTTTTTTTTTATTCCTAGTTTTGTTGAAAAAATATGCTCTTCGCGTAGGAGTATATTTTCTAAAATTTGTAACTCTGTTTCAATTTAACTGATGTCTTCTGTCAAATTCCCAACCGGTCATTCGATCTTTTAATAGAACTGGATCTAAAGACAGATTTCTTCAATGACTTGCTTTTGCTTATGCCTTTCTATTAGCTCATTAATTGTCAACTCCTGACTACAAAAAAATTCTTGAACGTCATCACTATCTACATTTCTAAATTTATTGGCATCTGGCAAGATCGGCATATTCTTCAATCACATTACCAATTTCACCATCCCCCCTCAAACAAAAGGCGAATGGATGAGATTTGAAAATCGCGTAACTCCGAATTCGCGTAAGTCGTAGTATTATTGTATTAGATAAATATTTTTTAATAACGCTTACACCAAACAAGTAATGTAACAAAAAAATTTTAAGTCAATTCTCCTACTTAGGTCAACAAATTTTATTTTAGTTACTTTTATTAAATAGTTACAACTATAATATAAATGTGTGTATACATATGGCAACAATATTAAGTGACAAAATAAAAAGCGATTTTCCTTGCACAATTTTCCACTTTCATTTCTATACAGGGTGTTGAACTATTTTTTGTTTGTTTGTTACTATATATTCAAAAATTAAATTTAATTACTCTAATAAAATAGTATTGTAAAAAAGAATAACATTATTAGAAACTAGGCCATCCCAGGCGGGACTCGAACCTCGACCTTTGGATTAGAAGTCCAACGCACTATCTATTGCGCTACAAAGACACAACGAACGATTTTCCTTTCTATATATGCTGTTGGACTATTTTTGTTTTTACTTAATTATTCATTTTTTAATTAATGGATTAATATTGGCAAAAAATGTAGTGGATGAGACTTGATGTTAATACACTAGAGTTTTAAAAAATGTATTTGAACTTGAATTGAATGAATAGAAAGCATTTTATTAACGATTGAGAATTTGAACGAGATTATATATGTGTATAGGGGAGAGAGGGAACTAATAGAGTAGGAATTGAATAAATACAATTGATTATCCATATATATTTTAAAATATTCCTTAATTCCGACACATTTCCTAGAAACTGCCACTTTCATGTATGATATTGATGACCATTATTTCGGTTTAATAGATTAGTTGTATTGCTTATTATGCAAGATTGTGGAATGCAGATCAAAATTCATGATTTATTAATAAGTTTGAGTTTATTTCTATTCCTGCTCATTAAATTTAAGACCTTATTTCCTTTTATTAAAGTTCAAAAAGGATGACTTCTGTATATCCCTTGTAATTTAACCATAATTCAAACTAACAAAACCCGTAGATAATGCATTAAAAATTATGTTAATTAAATTAATTTTAATTTAAGGGGACGGTGGATTACTAAAACTAATTTCTTAAATTGTGGGCTTAATTAGCTGAAAATGGAATCAATGTAGTAAATGATTATTTTATTTCACAATTTAAATATATTTTTTAAAAAAACTGCTGTAAGCGGAATTTTTTTAAAAATTAAATTTTTTAAGCTCTTTATAAAAAATACTCCATGCGCATTAGTTTTTAAGATATGTACATAATTTTTATTTCATATATAGATGAACTACAACAAAATATATCTGTGCATGGATTTTTTTTAATTCGGAATAAAATTTGATGAAAAAAAGATAAATTGTCTATACTATATGAAATATTTCACCAATTATCACACATTCAAGATATTCAAAACAACACAAAATATGATGCGTTAAATATCTTAGAAAAAGTAAAGCGCAAATTTGTGAATTTTATCATCTTTCATAAGTAGTGAAAATTTCAGAGTTATGACGTAATTCGAAACGCAAGGAGCATTTTACGTAACAATGAAAATAGAAAATTAACGAACCAAGAAAAGTGCATTTTGAACATTTATTTGAGTAAAACTTAAAAAAATAATTTTCTGTAATTATTAATCAGAATGACAAAATTCTTTGACAGAACTGTTCTATGAAATATAAGGAATGTTATTAGTATAAAAAATAAAAATCGTAATTTTGACCAAAATTTGACATTGTGAAGGTCCACCATCATCTTAAGCAATGAAAAGATTTGTTCATGTGTAATTTTATTTTGATAAAATCTTTTCACAAGGAAATGTACGGTTTCGCAGCGCATGTCGATAAAAAAATTCTGTTTCCAAATTGTGACAAAAATGATCTATTTTAATCTTTAGTTCTTTTTGAGAAGTTATTAAAGAGATATCATAAAAATATGGAAAAGCAATCATGCATGCTAAAAGTATTTTTTAAAATATTACAGACGTTACCATAGCCCAGTTATTAATGTCATTACACATTAAATATCACAAATCCTAAATGTTTCATCTTCTATCCCCCTAAATATTCCCCTTGTGGTTGCCGTAGCTAAGTTGTTTTTGTCGCAAACTCGTGATTGGCATAATTTCTGTCAAGTCATTTGTTCGAATTTTGGTTCCTCAAAAGTCCATGTAGGAGGGGTTGATAGACGCTAAATCTGTCGAGGTGCAAAGTCCTGACTTCAGCATGGTGCGAAAATTTATTAATAATTCTATAAAAATAATATAATTAAAAAGTAATTTTTAAAAATATATTGATAAATAATTCTAAAATTTAAAATATATCAGACTAGCGACAACTTTTTTTTAAAAAAAGGAGATATGGGGATTTTTAGCGCGTTTTTCACGTAGTGGAACAAAAGCGCTATTAGGACGCAAATTTCGTCTTCGTTCCATATTTTGTCGTACCTTTTTCTCAGCCAATAAGCAACCAATTGACCTCGAGTTTTCGGCATTTGGTCGCATTTGTGCCCTAGATGAGCCGAATCATATTTAAATTTTCCCATAGTTTTCCCGAATTTTCCTACAAATTTTCCTGAATTTCGCTAGTTTATAACAATTTTCTCAAATTTTACCTAGTAAATTTATTGTTTGCAAAAAGTTTTTTAGTGGCATTATTTCTTTTCAGCTCATTAGTAGTACATTTAGAGGAGTAGTACAGTACACACTACTTTCTGTTAGTAAAAAGTTCATTAGTGGCATTATTGTAAAATACATCATGTGAAAAACGCGCTAAAAATACTTGGCCATGCCAATGATTGATATCTTGTTTTGTTTTTAGATTTGCTTAGAACATTTTAAGAAAAATGTCTTTTTCTCTTCTTAATTTTAGCATTATTATTACTAAATGAGTAAAAATCTACAAAAATTACATAAACGTGGCCCATTCTGTACCAAAAGTTTATGAACAAATTTTCAATTTTTCAAATCAGATGTGTTGTTATGTTATTCATTTTTAAATGACCTTCAGGGTAAGGGATATTTTAATTTTTACAAAAGCTAGAGCACTTGATCTTAGTTATTATATGAAATTGCTTTAAAAAAAGTGATTATATTCACATAAGGGACTGTAAATTTTGTAATAAAACAGTAATTGATAAATCTGAAGTTTAAAACACTTCTACTATTATACAGAACATACATAAAAAATTTCAGTTAATTATTCTCAAAACATTTTAGCAATCGCTGTCCCCGTTTGAGCATTTAAATAAACACATTTCGAGTAAAACGCGTTTTAAAGTAGGACATCTTGCTTAAAGTAATGTCATTTACTTTTACTAAGACGCTTGTAGTTTTTGTTCTGGTGAACGGAAAATAGTAAACTTGGTATTTTTATAAAGCCAAATAAAATGGCCTATAAAATTAAATCATAAAAAAAATTGTCAGTTTTTGGCAAAATTCACAGTTTTAGGATTGTTGGATACATTTACATAATTATATAAAAATCACTCAATTCTAAGGCGCCATCCATTATAAGCCGCACCCCCGATTCTCAACACATTTTTGAGAAGAAAAAAATTTAAAAAATTTTTGAGAAATAATTAGAAGTTAATAATTAATTTATATTAACAGAATTAAAAACTTTCAAATACATACATAAACTATCTTAAGACTACTCTAAACGTTAGAATCATGTTTCGAAAATGTGATTCATCACACCCGCTGTCACAGCAGACTTCGGAAGTGATGTCGGGGTCGCTATTTTCCCACACGGTGTCATTTGTTATCCAACATTTTTTTAAAAAAGAATTAGTCAAGACTGTCGAACACTTACCAGCAGAAATTAAATAATTTTGTTTACGCCATTGACGTATTTGTTTAACCCGTGTCAAATTTTCAGGGGCCAATGCTCCGTTTCCGTGTTTTTTTTTTCCCTTATAAAACTACCTAATCTTTCATACATGCGTCATGGTGAACTCGTCTTGATGCTATTTCCAATCTTTTATGCTTAGGTGATTAAAAAAAAGATTATACAGAAAAATTTCCTAAATATGAGCAGCCAATGATGTTTAGGATAGACTGAATAGTGGAAATAGGGACTGCGAAATGGAATATGAGTCATCGATGCAAGTGGCTAGAGTGGACGGTTATATTTTTTCTTTTGAAAGGGTGGAAATTCAATGTCTTCCCTCCAACAAATGCTTTGCTTCGATTCTAAGCCGCGCCTGATTTTCAGTAACATTAACGCTGGAAAAATGGTGTGGCTTAGATTCGAGAAAAAAAACTGTAGTTTAATTTTTTTTTACCAGGGAAACTCAACACATACCAAATACATATAATGTTTTTAAAATTAAATATTAATAATTTAATACTCTTAACCCTTTAAATAATTGAAAAAACATTATATTGATGAAAAAGTACCCTATTTTTTCACAATTTTTATTTCTGGGAAGCATGTTTCTTCGATTACTTCCCTAAGTGCATATTGTTTTTTAAACGTATTCTTATTTCCGGTTTACTTTTTTTCCAGGCATTCCCCCCGGTAGTGTTGTGATCACGAGTGTTAGCGTAAATGGAATGCTTAAGCCTTATCAGGAACTGGTAAGCGAACAATTTTTTTTTCCAATTGTGCTTATATTTTACGATAAGAATTACTTCTCTCTAAGCTGTTCTGGTTTGACGCTGTCAATAAAGTACTTTCAAAGTTTATTTGCATCACAAGGTCGAATTTCTTAACCGTCAGCTGGAAAAGAAAATTTATTCGGAATTTTTAAAATTATGTATATTTCATTTGTTAACCTATTTCATTCGATATGCATTGTGAATTAAATATTTTTATGGAACTTTTTTTCTTGATCTAACAAATCGCTTCTTCTACCAGCGATCAAAAAATAACTCCCCTGATTTTAAAAAGTTGGCAGATAGCGTTCTGTTATGGTTATTTATTCGTTATTGTTTCATTATTCTATTAATTTCATATCTATTTATCTGACTGCCAGGGAGGGGCGTAGCTGCCGCTGTATCAATGATACGGGGTCCCCAAAGTACAGGAGCCCCAATATGTGTAACATTATGACACTTTCAAATAAGTCTCATTTCTTTTCCAAAAAAGGGGCCCCCAAGGAGTTTTGATACAGGACCCACTCAGGACTAGCTATGCCAGTGCTGACTACGAGAATTTATAATAATAAATGAGCCCCATTTTTCGACTAAAGGAAACATCTTCCCTCACTTTAAAAATGGCGGTTGTCTTATTTAATTATAATTTTATTTAAATTTTTACATATATTATCAACGTAGAACGTATGTCGAACACAATTACGTAAACGAGAACTTTTAGAAGGGAAAAAATATCAAATTAACTGGTTCAAATTATAAAACATTCGTGGGCTGTACTTGGCTATTATTTTAACTTATTATTTGTTATAGTTTCGTGATAATTAATGATTCTCAATGCCTTATGAGTTTCGGTAAGTTCAATTTTGTGCAATAAATGAAGCATACTTGAACAAATGAAATCAAAAGCTTGATATTAACAAATGATTCTCTGGCCATAGTTGTGTTCTATTACCACAAGTTTTTCAAAAAAAAAAAAACTATGTCTATATATTTTTTTATGGTTTTTATTTATTTTACGTCCATGCAATCTAAAATAAACAGTTACATACTAATATTTATTCTTGGTAACCTTATGCTTCTGTAAGAGTTAAAATTCTCAGAGAAAATTCATCAAGAGATATCGAATGAAAGAAAGCGCTTTTTGTTACCTTTTCTCAAACTATGCAGATTCATATTTTATATACAGATACTTATAATTTGTTCGTACTTATTCTAATTTTAACAAGAAACAAAATATGGTTTTATGAAAGTTGGTTTTTTATGATGGGAATACGAAAATGAAATTTTTTGTATAGTTATCATTCAACAATTTTTATTCTCGTGATAACTTTAAATCATAAAAGAAATTTTTATACTCCAAAAGGAGATTTGCTAAATTTTTAAGAAAAAAATATTTAAAAAAAAGATTCGACGTCTTGAAGCCTTGGTGACACAGTTCTGATCGTCAGCTCTCGAATTAGAGTCGTTATTACACCCATAGAATGTCGGACAATGGATAATGGGTCGTCTTACGATAAGTCTTAACTTGACCAAAGGAAGTCCTTAGTGCAGTGGTCGGCAAACCACGGCTCTTTGCATAGGAGCTTGCGGCTCTTCAGTCTTTTGCATCTGTGAATTGTTAAAAAAATTATACCTACTAAAAATTGTTTCCATTTTTTTTTTCTTTATTATTATTTGGTAAAAAAAAATAGTTCGCAATAATGCCAACTTTCAAAATAGCTCCAAGTTAGCAACCCCGATTTCGCATGTGTCATGTGTGCTGAATTGGCAACCATGCACTTTGTTTCATATTATGTCGACAATAAGGTTGCGATAATACGTAAGTACCAAAACATTTACCTGTATATTTACATATACAATTAAATATTTGATTGGCCTAAAATAGAAAAGTTTATTTCCGTTTAATAAATAATTTTTCATTAACAAAGCTTACTGAAAATAAGTGAAAATATTACATTTGTCTAAAGCAGTGAAAGATTAATTATTGGTAAAAATACATTAAATGGTAATGGTAAAAATGCATGATTAAAGCAGTAATTATTGGTAAAAATTCAGCTATGAAGCCATGCCTTAAAATGATTTTTAGAAATATTTATTTGTATAAATGAGTTCGCGAGAGCGCGCGTTCATGAATTTGGACACAAGAAATACACTTAAATTCCCAACAGAAGTGACAAAAACATATTCCGTGTTTTATAAAAAGTTTTAAGGTAAATAAAGAGTGTTGAAATGACTTACGTATGCTAGAACTATCAAAATTAATTTTAATTATTAAGGTGACACAGTAAGATTCAATTGTCAAAAATCGGTCAAAAAATAAAATCTAATTTTTTTAACTTAAATTATTCTTTATATACTTTTCTACAAACAAAATTTGAGAGCTCTAAGTTTGAAAAACGCAAAGTTGTGGTAACTTTTACGTTTGTTTTTATTCACATCACACACACACAATGGCAAATCAAAACTTTAAACTGACTTATCTCTGAAATATAAATACCACTAAAAACCCCCGCCGAGAATAGGGGAGTGATGAACGTTAAATCTGTCGACAGCTCAAAGGTCCTCCCGTTGGTGTGGTGTGTAGATAGGAGAGGGGGTGCCATAGCTCAGGTGTCGGCCTCGTCATTTGACCATGGTTAAAAATTACGAGGTCCGTCGCCAAATCCTTCGTGTAGCTGAACAGTGCGACGTTAATATTCACTCACTGGGAAAGATAAAATAACTAGTTTATCTTCATTTAAAATGCTAAGGCGTTTTTCTATTGTGCCTAATGCTTCGATATTTTTTTCACTTGTTGCTAATAGTACATAGATTGAAAATTAGTATGCATTTTTCCATCAAAGCAATACTTATTTCTTAAAAAATAATTGAATTTAGAATTTACTCATTTTTTAAGGAATTTTCAGTAAGTATTCATAAAAAGTATTGCACGAATACCAATCAAGTTGTCGCAAAACCCATACCAACTTTTGTTATACATAGTTTGACGTACATGTAAATCAAAATTCATATATGTACGTTAATTTTTGTAGGAGGAGTAGCATTTTAAAATCACTTCATAAGTTTCAAGTTTTTCCCTTAAAAAATTAAATCGTTAGCTTTTTATGAAATTTTGAGCACAAAATCTGTTTTACATTATATATACGCATATGAGGTAACCAAAAAATTATGAAAATCATTAAATTAAAAAAAAAGACGTGTGTGTAAATCGTACCATGCCCCCTTAATATAAACATAAGCTCCGAAACAAAGCAATTACGGTATTATTGCTACAAAATATCTTTCACTAAGCTGGAAGTTAAAGCTTACAGCATTATGAAGTTTTCAGAATAGCTATTCTTTCTCTAAGAATAAAAGATATATAAATAAAAATATCTTCCAGAGTTCTTAGTTTTTTGAAGAAATGTAATATATTACTGTGGATAATATTGTACTTAAATATGGTAAATATTTATTGAAGCGCGGGAGTCAGGTCACGGATAGCTACCAATCTCCCTTCTTCTACTGCAAGCGTATGCACAAAAATATTTTAGTCTCTTTGATATTTATGATCTCTTTTTTTAGTTCTTTGATATTTATGATCTCTTTTTTTAGTTCTTTGATAGTTTAATTATCCTGTTTCACTTACGAATTAGCTATTTGATTTCAAAAGTTTGGCCCCCCAAACCCTGCTTTAGTTAAATTTCTTTAAAATTAAAGAAATATCTTCAAGCAACTTGAGTTTGAATTGAAAATGTTTTATCAATAGTTTTAATGGTCAATCCTACATCTGGATTACTGTGTTTTCAAGAATTTTTCTCATTTCTTAAAGATGTTTTGAGAAGTAGAATAGATCTAAAATTCGTGAAGTGTTCATTAGCTCCCTCATTTAAAATACGAGCACCATTTTTATTTCCATAAAAGGAGCGTCTCATTAATGTACTTTAATTGAGAACTTTGTAAAAAAATATTATACTATAACTAATTTTCGTAATACAGTTTTAATTAACTTTTCCAACACTTGAGAAAAGATTTTGACCAGAAAGACACAGAGAAAAGATTTTGCAATAAAAAAGTGGTAAGCAGTTATTTTCATGTTAGAAACTTATTAATTTTTAAATCAATGTAAAGTAAAATTTTTGATATTTAGATTTTGAAGAGGCGTAGAAATGAATGATTCTTTTTGATGTTTAGTGTCACCTTAATTGGAATATACGTAAAAAATTATTTTTGAATATCATAATGAATAGTTTTTGAAATATGCAATTTAGATGCTGAAATACTTATTCATATTGAAAAATCAGAGTAGAGAAATTTTAACAAAAAAAGAATTAATTTATAGTAACTCTAAAAAGAATACGAATTTTTCAAAATTTTAGTTCATGCTCTGTACAAAAGTCTTAGTTATTGTATAGGCAAAATATTATTATAGAAACATTTTCCATAAAAAAAAAAATGTTTTGAAAAATGTCATTTTTTTTTTCTTTCCAGAAAATTGCATTTAAATAATTTTGTATTAGAATAATTTTTTTAAAGAATTTTATGTTTTTTCTAATTCAAGTAACACTAAATATAAAAACTATTTCTTTTTGTACACTTTTGAAAAATCCCGGGTTTGAACGTAAATACCTTAACGTAATCTATCCAAATTAGCTAATTTTATGCCACTTCCAAGCAAGAAGCGAAGTTCATTTGATTTACAAGTCACCGATAGCCGCAGTCAGCTACAATAAGGCTCAGAATGAGAAGAAAAAAAGATTAAAACTTATTTCCTTTGAATTTTTAAAAAGAAATGAGAAAAGGACAACAATATACAAGTGTGTACTATTGCAAATATGCAATAAGCAATTTGAAACATGCAAAGATAGTTCATGTTTTTTTCCCTCTCGTTTATACAATTTTTACTTTATTTTTGAAAACTTTTACAAGGTTTGTAAAGTGTGTGTGTATTTTATTGAAGAATTGGTTTGCGATCTAAGAATTATATTTTAAACTTTTTCTGAGAAATTTATATAAACTTTTGCTTTTTATAATCACAAACTGAATAGGCATAAATTATACCAGCTCTGGGAATTAAAGAATAAATAAGCAGTTTATTATTTCTACTTATAGAAGATTTCATAGTGATTAGTGGGTATACTACATGCACGTTGATTCGGAAATGTTCCTATTAAGACTTATAAGATGTTTCAAAGTATTTCTTTAAAAACACGTAACATCAAAATATTAAGTGAATTAAAATCAAGGGAGAGTTTTATTATTTAATAGATATGCATGTCTAGAGATCTTTTCTTTTTAGATTTCTTCAGAATAAAATGATGTCTGATTTTCCTATATATATGTTTAGATTAATTTTCCATCCAAACTCTACCACAACTCTTACTCCGTAAAATTACTATTGAGTGACTGAGTAATACTCCTAGGATCATTCCTCGCTGTTACTCCATATCCTGCTCGTGTTCAAGGCGTGTTTTTAAGTACCGTATTTTTCTGAATATAAGCCAAGAGTGTGTTTTTTTTCAAAATTTTACCCAAAATTCAAAATTTGGGAAAAGTCCTGTAATTTCGAATATGTTGCCGAGATGGTGAGATTTTTTTTATAAAATTGCTGCACATAAGACTCAAACGACGATAGCAGTATTTCTAGTAATCCCCTCTGAAGCGAACACATTTTTTTCCATTAATTTGTTATCTTGTACACTGTATGTCTTAATCTATCTTTCTGGGCCATTACTTTAAAAAAAGAGTAGAAAGAGAAATTGTATACAGCAAGTGATCGTCGGCCTATGTTTCATGCCCAGGAGGGAAGAACTCGCTGCATGATGATCATATATATTTAAACATCCTGAGGGAATGTAAATTTTCAGAACACTATACTGAAACTCGGATTCTGACAGTAACTTTGTGATTTTTATTTGTTATTTTACTCCTTATAAAGTTCCTTTCAAAATAACCAATTGTTAAAAAATTGAAATTGCTTTCTTATAGCTAACGGAATTTTTTAAATATATTATCCTAAATTACGTTTACGTGTTTACGTATATATATATAAGCCAGCGTTTCTCATACGGTGGGGAGTGCCCCTTACGGGCGTGTTAACTCTACAAGGGGCGAGCATATTGAAAAGTCGAAAACAAAAGATTATTTAAAAGTATTAATTTACTGGTGGTAAAAAAAATAAAATACATTATGGCATAATAAAATATAAAATACACATCTGCACTCATATAATGCATTTATTCATGCATCAGTACTGCACACACACAATATATTTTATAGTTAATTTAACAATACTAAGTTAAGAACACGTTTCATAATTACCAGTGAACCCATGGGCTTGTCATACATAAAAATTTTACAAAAACTAGCACTCATATCTCTTGATAATTTGTACGGCTTATAATTAATACCTTAACTGCCGGTAAAAAGTTACGTGATTCGCTTTCCAATGCCACCATTTTCTACGTAGACGTACGTATATGATGTATTGGGGAGGATGAAAAGGAAGGAATAAAAAAAGTAAAACCTTCTCTGAAATAAGTAATCCTTCTCTATAAGAGTAATACTTCTAATAAACAAGTAAAACCTTCTCTGAAATATAAGTAAATCCTTCGCAAACACTGCCAAGGTTCTTTTATTGCATTCCAAAGCATTCGGAATAATTTTATGGATAGCAATACACAGAGATCATATTTTGGAAAGACGTATATATACGTCCGGGGAAATTAATGCTTTGACTGAGCTAGACGTTTATATACATCGGTGGCATTTAAGAGGCTAAAGTAGTATTGTAGTCTTAGCGTAAAAGTGTAGTATTATTGAATTCAATATATTATTGTATGTGGAATAGGGTGCGATGAAAATTATGATTGAATATTGGGTCGCAAATATTGAAACTTTTAGAAGCACTGGTTTAAAGAAAAACAATTCTTTTAATCGGAAAACTTAAGGATAATGTTGTGACACTAATGTAAAAAAATAACTAAAGTATATGAGGCGGTATGTATACATGAAAGGAATCTCATGGATTCCAAGATAGAAAACTGCTGATATAACTTAAATGCAAGCTTCAGATGATAGCCATTGTGATTAGAATCAAAATATAACTGATCAAGCTGCTGCAAAAATTGTTAATTTAATAGATCTTTTTCATATTTCTCAGTTATAAATTTTGTACTTGTCTATAGAATAATTTCTGAAAAATTAATTAAGAGATCAATTGCGTCAACTTTTAAAAGGCTTTCCTAACAGATCTTTGAAATCTTAGTTCTCAATATTTTGGATGTACATAGATAACTAATATGAATAGAGAAATTTAATGAATATTTTAGAAATATAAATAACTTCAATGCATTTTCCTTTCTTAGGTTGTTCTTGGACAAAAAATACAGCGACCAAGTACTTTGGATGAGGAGTTATGTAAAGAATTGAAAATCGTTGCCAACAAGCATTTGAAAAATTGCAAAGTTGTCGTAGGGAAAACAATGTGCGCGGATGATTTTTACGAAGGTAAGTTATTATGAATAGAATGAGGTAATTTCATCGAAAATGTTGGGCCTCTGAAGGCTGTTCTTAGGAGAGAACTTTTTAGCTATTGGGTCTCAGGTTTGAATCTCGATTCTGCAAAAAATACAAGTTTTTGGGTGAGAGCATCTTTCTATAGCGCGGAAATATGCAAAGCTTATTGTTAAATCGGGAAATATTTTAGTGTTACGCTAGAATAGAAATTCCTTTTCCAAAATTAAAGCAATAGAAAGGTTATCTTCTTAATCATCATACTAAAAAAAATTTTCTCTCTTGTATGTGTTTTATATATTAATATATTCTCTTGTTTTCTTTTTGTAAAATATTCAATAACTATTACTTTGAGTTTCTGAAATATCAAAGCCCCATGTTTTATACAATTTAACTGAAATCTATAAATTATGACATTTTTTTTCAATCTAAAATTGGATAAAAATTTAGCAGAGTTTCTTCACTTTTTGATTTCATATATCCCTTAATACGCATAAGAACAAATCCTATAGAAACAACATATGTGTATAATTTTTAGTAATTAGTTCGAAGATTGAACTTAAACTCGTGTTATATTTACCTTTCGCGTACATATTATGGGTTTCGTGCTTCACACGGATCGTTTATTTGCTTGATACAGAAGGAAACGTGAATTACCAGGCCACGCTAGTTGAGTGTCTAATGTTCGTATTATAGTGCCGAAATAAGACGTATATCTCTGTGCCATGTACTCAACAAGAAGAGTCAAGTCAGCCAGCGCTTCTCAAACATTCAATATTTGCGACCCAATATTAAATCATAATTTTTATCGCACCCCCTTTCCTAACAATAATAATGTATTGAATTCACTAATACTATACTTTGACGCTAAAGCTACAATACGACTTTAAACTCTTAAGTGCCCCCAGCTTATATATATAAACGCCTCGTTCACCCAAACCGTCCATTGTTCCGGACGTATATATACGTCTTTCCGAAGTGCGATCTTTTCTGTGCACAGCTATCCATAAATTTATTCCGAAAGCCTTGGAATGCATTAAAAGGACCTTGACAGTGTTTGAGAAGGATTTACTTATTTCAGAGGATTTGCTTATTTATTCCTTCTCCCTCCCCGTGTGGCCGCGGTAGCCAAGTGGTCAAGGTATCTGACTCGTGGCTGGCGTGTCTTGAGTTCGAGCTCAGTACCACTGAAGACCCACCGTGTAGGGGAGTGATGCACGTTAAATCTCTCGAGAGCTCACACGTCCTCCCGTTGGTGTGGTGTGGTTGTTAGGAGTCGGGGGTACCAGCTGAGGTGTTGTCGTTGTCACTTGACCATGGTTCGAAATTACGAGGTCCGTCGCCAAAAGCCCTCGTGTAGCTTAACAGTGCGATGTTAATATTCACTCACTCCCAATAGATCACATACACGTGGCTACGTAGAAAATGGTGGCATTGGGGATCAAATCGCGTAATTTATTATCTGCAGTTGAGGGTTTAATTATAAAACGTACAAATTATCAAGATGAATGATAATTTTTGTATATAATTTAAATATGACAAGCCCTTGTGGTCAATGGTAATTATTAAACTTGTTCTAATAGTATTGTTAAATTAATTATGAAATACATTGCGTGCAGTACTGATGTATTTATAAGTTTATTATATCAGAGTAAATGTGTATTTTATTTTTTATTATGTCAGAATGTATTCTGTTTGTTTACTTTCAGTAAATTAATAATTTTTTAAAATCTTTTGTTTACGACTTTTCAATATGCTCGCGCCTCACAGTTTGAGAAACGCTGAAGTAAGCCGCAGGGTACATTGCACAGTTTATATACTGATATTTGTTAATAGTTTATCATTACATAAGTACCACACGAAACTATCCTTGATACTTGATTGTGCTCATAATTATGAAACTTCTTTTAACAATCCCACGTGTCGAAATTGAATATTTTACTAAAATTTTTCTATTTGTGACGCAACCCTTAGTGACTGTCATTAAAAATCCAAAATTCATATACTTGTTTTTATACTTCCTTTTTACTTCTCGCATCTTATAACCCAAAATATGATTTTCGATTATAACTTACATAAATTGATATGATTTTTGCTCGCAGGGATACGTCTGATAACGCCGAGATACGCCGTTTTGTATACACGATACAACTAAGTTTGAGCTTAAGTTGCATTGCTTTGTAATTTCCATGATCTCTCATATACCAGTTTTTCTGGCACTTGAGTATTTCTTACTCAATAAATATAGTGAAATACCACGTTTTACGTGAAAAAGCTTAAGACGAAATATTGGTAAACACGAAATAATACAACGGTCAATTGACAAACTAATATGTGTCCCTGTAACTGTCCCTGTACTATATGTGTAACTATTTGTCCCTGACAAACTAATATGTCTATAATTTTTTCCTTTCTTAACATGGAATGAAAATCCCTTAAAGTGAAAGGATTTCCCTTCCGGGAGAGTTAGGATATTGAAACTGGGCCGACACTTAATTAAATATTTGAGAAAATTTCTGGATTAATGGACTGTCCTACTGTGTATCATTGGAAGTATTCGTTGCATTAGATGATAATCTTCGTACAACCCCAATTATAGTAGACAAAGGCATTTTGACGTTTGTTCAAAGCTCAAAAAATATTATTGGTGCAGATTCGAACGGAAAAGTATGTAATGAATAATGCAATTTCTGTTCCCATATCATCCGAAATAAGGAATGTCTTGAAAAGCATGCGCAGTTATTTAGTTGCATATTCCAAAGGTGAAATGAATAACAAATATACGTCTTCGAACAATTTTTTGGCTATTTGATGCTAAAAAAGGCAATACAAAGAGAAATATCATTATTTTCTAAAAACTCAATGAATGTTTTGTTTCTCAAAAAACTTTAAAAGTTTTGTGTTAAAATTCATCAAGTTTTTGTTAATTGATTTTTATTAAATACATGCATATCTATGTAATATTCTAATAAGCTTAATTTTGTTGAATACATGTTACTGTTTTTTTGCATTATCCTTTATTACGAAATTCTTTTAACACGAAAAAATATTTCAGTCCCCTCAGTTTCGTGTAAAACGATTTTCACTGTATTAAGCAAACTTCTAAAAGGGATTAAAAATGTCTTTTCACCAGGTTTTTCTTAATAGGTCAGAGCTTTTGGGTATTTTCTGAGCTAGTCTCAGGATTTCACAATAAGTTTTTTTTTACAGGACAAGGAAGATTGGATGGAGCATTCTGTGAATACAGCAGCGATGACAAGTTATTCTACTTAAAAAAACTGAAAGAAGCGGGCGTTGTTAACATCGAAATGGAATCCTTGACATTCGGTGCCATGTGTCGTAATGCTGGACTAAAAGGTGCGGAAATATTCGTTTTATTACAGTTCATTAACTTCAGTATCACAGTACCTATTCTGGTATGATCACTTAATAATGGATAATGGTACAGAATGAGTTAGGTTTAAATAACATAGGTAAAAGTTGACTGATTAAACAAGAGTAACTATTATTTTAATTATGAATGTCTTTATTGGAGATTAAACCACCTTCATAAGGATACATTGCAAAAAAACTGGAGGAAAAGCCCTCGTGTATAACTGAACAGGGCGACGTTAATATTCACTCACTCAAAAAACTGGGGAAGGGGGAAATTTTAAGATAAATATTTGTAAACCCTGAAGTTTTCAGAATTAGAAATCTATTTACGGAAAAGGTAACGCAAAAATTGTGAACTGCATTTTACTAAAATACAACTATTTTTTCAACATTTACGTTTTTAAACATAATCTGAAAAATACACTTAAAACCTAGACATAGAAATGTCTCATGTTTGGGTTTTACAGAAAAATATTTTTTGAAAATAATGAATAAATATTATAAATTCTTCGCCATTTAGCCTAGATTTAATCAGAATTTTTAATCTCCTTTCCAGAAAATACATGTCATTCTGTAATTTTTACATATTCAGCTTAGTATTTTATTCATAACGTTCTTATTTTCTCAAAGGATATTTTTATATCTAAAACAAATACATCGATCTTCTTTAACAAATTATTATGTTTCTTGATTTCTTCTCAAATGAAATTAAATTTCCAAAGGAAAAATTCAGTTTAAGTACGGATTTCCAGTCTCTTCTTGAATTAACTTTTTTTATAGGAAGGGGCATATTTTCGATAGCTTACTGTTATTCTTACGCAAAGTATCTTCTTAAATTAAGAGTTTTTCTTTTTGTAGACAGAATCGGAGTATTTTCAGAATTTTATTAACAGTTTAGTAGAATCGAAGGTCATTACTGTGTGTGTCCAATGTTACGAATAAAACTTGGCAAAATAAACTTAATTTGATTGCAGACTCCTTTGACTTGACTACGCAGTCTGAGAACAAAGGAATGCATTTTTACATACCTGAGTTGGTTGTGATAAAATGTAGAAATATATCCATGTTTTAAGAATCGGTGCTTTTCAAATGAGTTTTACTGATATCTGGCACGTAAGATATGTGACAAACATAAGTGTTGTTTCTTCAGGTATTCGACTACTTGCGACAACTTTAAAAAAATGGAGATATGGGGATTTTTTGTGGTTTTTAGATTTGCTTAGTACTTTTTACGCAAAATATGTTAAAATTATAAGAAGAGAAAAAGAAATTATAATTACTGAAATGGGAAAAAATTACAAAAAATAACATACCATTCTGTACCAAAAGTTTATGAACAAATTTTCAATTTTTCAATGCTGATCTGTTGCTATGTTATTCATTTTTGAAATGACATTCAAGATAAAGAGATTTTAATTTTTACAAAAACTAGAGCACTTTATCTTAGTTATTTTATGAAATTGCTTTACAAAAAGTGATTATATTAACACAAGGGGCTGTAAATTTTGTAATAGAGCAATGATTCATAAATCTGATGGTTAAAATACATCTACTATTATACAGAACACAAAAATTTCAGCAAATTATTTTCAAAACTTTTTTAGCAACCGCTGGCCCCGTTTGAGGATTTGGGGGGGGGGGGGGATTTCTTTTCGTCCATATTTTTTAGGTATTTCAATATAAACAATGTTCGTTAAATATTAAGATATTTCATAATGCAGAACGATTCGTCCATATCATTAATGGCCAGTTGTAAAACAGTCTTATTTTCATTGTTAAAAAGAGATGTGCCTAGGTAATCATTTTTCAACGATTGCCTGAAGTTACAGAATTAACAAGAAGATTGTGTGATGTCAATTGGTCAGAAACACACAGGAAAATTAAAAGAGCTGTAACATTATGACCAAATCATACTGCAAATTATAGACAAGGGAATAAAACGTAATGAGAAAACCGCATAAAAAAAGCAATATGCGCAATGCATTCGAATTAAAACGGTACTGACTATGTGATTAAAATCATTGCAGAGCATTTATAGCCACACTTAAGCACTCTAGAAATAGTTTTTAAAAATTTAATTGAGAAATATGAGTAAAAGTTTTAGAAAAATTGAAACGTTGACACTTAAATTGCCTAGGCCATTCCAGTATGCTGTATTAATAGAGTAAACATCCCACCGATTTATATATATTTTACAATATCCATTAATATGTCAAATGTGTTACATAAACAAACCAATATTATATTACAAATTGCATATATCCCCCTGCAAAAAAAATCTGTCTATTTAATACGAAATCCCAATATCAATAAGATTGGACAGTCTGTAAACCATATTGAGTATTACCGTAGTTACTCGAATCTAAGTCGCACTTTTTTTCCAGTGTTAGTGCTACCGAAAATCGGGTGAGGCTTAGAATCGAAGGGAAAAAATTCGTTGGATGTGGCAATTGCAGGTTCATATATGTATTTAAAAATTTTTAATACTGGTAAAATAACTTATCCACTTTTTATTAGTTATAATTTTAAATTTATTTTAATTTCGTGAAATTGGGTATCGATAAAACCATTTTACACTACCTTTCAACTTTCACAAAAACTTGTTGAGAATTTAGTGTGCGGCTTAGATTAGAATAAATATGGTACATTAAATAATATTATACATGGCAGTTTTTGTTTGAATACATGTAAGCACCATGTAAGAAATCAAATTTATTGCATTGAGGCAATGCCTTGAAACATACAGTTTTTAGATTAATCTATAATAGGATTTTTGAGATAACACTCACACATCATGTATCGATTTAATCTCAAATGTTAGTGATCTACTTAATACTGTTAGAATTTCATGATCATACAGGGAAGAAAGTCACATTTTGCTGGTCGATTACGTATTAGTACGTTTTTTAACTCAAAATTTAGCAGCCGTTGAAGTAGCATTACTTTATTCAATTTTCATTGTCCAGTAGCCGTCATCCGATTTTTGCTTTCGTGTAGTCATTGCTGTATTCAGTATGTTCTATTTTCTTCGTAACTTTGGCATCCATTGTAAAATAATTTATATAAGAAGCTGTGCAAGTCTAAATTAATTTACTCTTAACCTTTAATTTTGCAATGGGTGTACTAGAAAGCGAGTGCATTAATAGTAAAGTATATGAGGATAATTTATTTGAAGCTGAAAGTTCCTAATTTTATTTCAAAAAATTATTTTTAAAAAGTTTTATTTTGTATCTTGTTTTATGCATTTCTGTTCAAATGTAGTTAATGCATGAAATACTCCTTTTAGATATATTTATTTTACCAGGGTTTGAAACACTTTACAAAAAATTACCTAGTTTTATAAGTATTCAATATACATGGTCCAGGCAATATATAGGAAGTTTTACGTAGAAAAATTCATAAAAGTTCTGGTAGTAGGCTTATTTTGTCTATTGAGTCGCTGAACCCGAATTTGTATAACTTTCCATAAAAAAAAATCTATCCCCCCCCCCCACCACCAAAATTTCTTTCCAATAATCCACCAATCCTTTTCTTTTTTTAAGTTAAATATTTCTTTGCTTCAGAGGAAAAGTGCCTAGAAAGAGCACAAAATTTGCAACAAGATACTTCCGTGATATTTCCCCCGGGTGAATGGCGAAGGGGTTTATGGGGAAGTTTTTAGACCTTTGGCATTAATTCAAATAAAAAAACCGAATAGAAAAAAACAACTCGTACATGAGAAATGACATGCTGAAAATCACGGATGTTGTTACTAATCTGTTAACGGGTAGCTAAGAGATCTCTTATCTCTTTTGAAGTTCAGTTTGATTAAATGTTTCATTCACCTCCAAAAGAGTTAGAATCCATTTGTAGTTTGCTTTGTATGCTGTTTGTATTTCTCTTTTGTATTCTATGTAATCATTTGTATGCAAAATGTGCGTTGTTGATTTAAATTGTTGTTTTTCCTTCCTATGGATTTAAAGACTATAGCTACCTTTAAGAATTTGTTATTGTTCAATAAAACATGTTAGAGCTATATATAATATATTGTTTTCATCAAAACTACAATTGTGCGGAAAGTAATTTTTTTTTTAATTTGTCTAATTTTTCCACGCATACTTTCATTGTAGAATGATAAGCAGCATTTATTCAATTTCGGTTAACTCTATACATTATCTTATTTTTTCTCTGACTTGAAACATTTTTTATAATATTAGGAGGTGTAATTTGTGTCACATTGGTTGATCGTCTGAAAGAAGATCAATTAACAGCTACAGCGGAAGAATGCAAAGACTGGCAACAAAGAGTTCTACATTTGGCAACTATGTATATAAAAGAAAAACTCAATGGCAATATTTGATAGCTAAATGGCAGAAATATTGTTTTCGGCATTTGAATTTTGTTTTAAGATTTTTGTTTTTCATAAGAAATGGATTTTTTTTTTGTTATGCTTTTAAAGTTTCATTTTATTTCTCAATGTAAATACGATATTGTAATGTATATCTTATGAGATATTTATGTATATTTTTTTAATAAAAGAAAAGGTATCTCGAATAAAATTGAATATGAGATATTGGTTATGTTAGCTTATTCTTAACAAAACTAGGTAAATGTAATCAATAAAACATATTCAGATTGTATTGTTTTCATTACCATATTTCTTGTAGATTTAATCAGTATTAGTAGATTTTATTACACATAAAAATTAAGAATGATAAAACTTGGAAAGATCACAACGTTTTAAGGTTTGTAGTTAATGAAAAGACATTGTAATCAATGTAGCCTTTCCCTTTCTTTAAAACTAAATTGGATGCTATAAATAGGTTGCAAACACTGAAAGTTTGAGAAGCACTGGTTTAGTAAATCATATAAAGTAGATGTGGAATAATTTTAGATTAAAATAGTATGCATTCCTCCCTATCTGTTGTCATTGAATGTAATGACTTAAAATAAAACTTATAGATACATTGTGTTTTATAATTCATATTGCTATACGGTAAAAAAAATAGTAAATAAAATGTAAAAATATTTTCATAAAAAGTAACATTTATGATTTATAAGAGAAATTTATCACACTTTTCAATAAAAAAAGTTACGCGTTTCTCATTCTTCAAAAAAAAATCACCTTAGAAATTATCTCGTTTTAAGAATTGGGTTTATCTGCAATTAATTCTATATTTTTCATTTTTATGATTAAAAACGGGAAGGCAAACACTGCGGATAACTCCTTTGAAATTTAATATCTTATAACAAATTCATTTAAAGATGTATTTCTGGTATAAGATATTAAAAAATAGTTAAGTAGAGTCATTCTACTGTGAATGACATAATCAAGGGATTTAGAGCAAGGAATATTATCCAACATAAATCTAAGTTCAAACGAAAAGGTTTTAGAATCTAAGCAAAGGGCTGGTTTTTTTGTATGAGAGATAAAGAAAAGTCTAAGACTCTAAGTACTCCAAAATTAAATGTGAAATCAGGAAAACACATTTTTTTTAGGGGAGAAGAGCTCATTTTTCATATACAACACATAATCTATATATACACTGCTGGCCACCGTAAATGCAGCACCAAGAAAGACAAGAGATAGCACAACAAAATTTATTTCGTAGATAACATGTTGACCAAGTATAAAATGATTAAATTTATAGACTTCTGTGAAGTGTGGTTCCTGCCAGAATCAGTAGCCAGAGTAGCCGCCACTGTTGGAGATCACCGCTGCCACACGCCTCGGCATTGATTCAAAGAGACTTTGGATACGTTCTTGGGGTACAGCAGACCAAGCAGCTTCCACACGTTGCCAAAGTTGATCTGGTGTGGCAGCTGGGGGTGTAATCTGGGTCAATCGTTGAGCAACCATGGACCACATGTTTTCTATCGGTGAAAGATCCGGAGAGCGAGCCGGCCAGGGAAGCAATTCAATTTGGGGATTGACAAAGAACCTTTCGATAATACGTGCCACGTGTGGTCGCGCATTATGCTGTTGAAATATGGCTGTGGCCAAGCCCTGAAGGTAAGGAAGGACAACTGGCTCCAACACCTCGGAGATGAAGCGCTGGCTGTTTAAAGTACCGGCAATGCGTACTAGAGGAATGCGAGAGTGATATCCAATACCGCCACGTATAACACACGGTGCAGGACCAGTGTAGCGGTGCATAACGCAGCTGTTCAGCATCCTCTCTTCACGGTGTCTCCAGACTCGAATCCGACCATCGTGGTGTTGCAGACAGATGCGTGACTCGTCAGTAAAGACAACTTCATTCCATTCTGCCACCCACATCTTTCATTGCACTATTGGCGGCGGAGACGTCTGTGGTTCTGCGTCAAGGGTAGACCAAGCAATGGACGTCTTGCGGACAGACACTCTGCTGTAAACGGCGTCGAATGGTACGCGCAGACACTGAATGATGCGTTACAGACTCAATGTGCTGTGCTATGGTTCGTGATGTGACTGAGCGATCCGTCACTGCCATGCGCCCAATTTGCCTGTCCTCACGTGAAGGGGTGCACTGAGGTGGATGTGATTGACCACGTCGGTCCGTCGTACCCTCCTGCATCCAACGGTCACATAATCCGCATTACAGTTGTTTGGCTTCGTTCAAGACGACTACCGATTTCCCTGAAAGATAATCCATAATCTCTTTAGGCCACTATCCTTCCTGTGTCGAACTCGGATACTTAATCAAAAGCTGATCGCTATTTTCTACGAGACATAACTGATCGTTTTTTGAAAAACCGCAAGAAAAACACAATTGCTGAACTTGAAATCGTCGAAATCTCCAAGCCTTAAATAGCGCTTTGAGGTGGCGCCACAGGCGTGCGTGATGTGTGTCTGCGCTGAAATTCTAATTTGCATATCTTACCTCCGCTAATGCATGTTGTAAATGTCATGTTATTTGCGTGCTTCCTTCAGGGTATTGCATTTATGATGGCCAGCAGTGTATTTCTATTTCTGAATTTCATTCACAAAGAAATTCTTATTTCACATTGACAAATCAATACTTAAATGAAACAGTCAAATATCATTTATATCGTTTTAAAAGAATAATAAAAACAAAAATAGAAAATTCATTTTAAAAGTAACTTTTCTTGGTAAATAATGTGAGATTTAGAACTTTTATAGGTATTGATAATTTTTATAAACAATACATGACGATTCATAATTTTCTAAAAATGTGTCTGTGATATTTGGAATCAATTCTAAGTTACGATTATGTTTGTATTTATAAATTACGAACTGTGTTCCTTATGTGAGTTGAACACCAAAAAAATGAAGATTAAAATAAAACTAAGCATTTTCACATAATTTTTAGAATAATTTTGGGGAAGGTAAATAGTAATATGAACATCAAAATCATGTGGAGAATGGATATGTTTTAAATAGATAAAATTCTAAAATTCTCTGTGTAAGCATGCAACACATGATTCCTCATCAAGCCTGTCTACTCTACCATCTTGTGCGTCACAAATTAACTTTTTCTAGATGCAGTTTTTGTTGTAACAAACAATTTCATCAGTGCATTTTATAAAGTAAAAGAGAAAAGGGGAAACTTCTGAATAAAACAAATATTAAATTTATGTTCATCACGCACATTCTCCGTCAATTGGACAACAATTTTTTTTTTTTGCTGTTAGAAACATTAAAAGTTATATTTAAAATAACTGGAATGAGCAAGTTGTTGGAAAAACAATCCTTCGTTAGCAAGATCAATAGTTAAAAAGATTGAAATTCGTAAATTATTTTGCAATTAGGATGCCATTTTTATTAATTGGTGAAAAGCATGTAAACTTGCTTTTCAACGTGAGGACAGTTTTCACTCTAATGGAAAAGCATATTCTTAGTGAATACCAAATCAAAATAACCAATTTGTGATTTGTAATAAATGTGACCAATGTGTGGTTTGTACTAAAATATAGAAATGGTATAGGGATCCATCCATGCCAGCCTCTGTATCAATACCTTGGCATCATTGATGAATAATGAATCCGAATGAATGTATGAATTCTGATGGAAAATGTTAAAGATAGTGTTAAAAATAGGATATAGATGATTTTTAAAAAATTTATGTAGACAACAATTTGAGAAAGACAATCCTTTAAACGTTAATATGAGGTTTCTTGATAATTCCCTGTGTGTGTGTGTGTTATAAATACACCCTCTCAGTTGACAGACTTAAATATTAATGAACATTTGTTGGCGTATTGAAAGAAAAATTTAAAAATCATGTCATATATAACGCAAAAGATTTTAAAAAACATTGAAAGATGGATGGGAAAAAAGTTATCTCAATTATTATTTTGAAAAATTAGTTCGTTCAGTACCTAATAGTTTAAAATCTGCATGAGAAAGTAAAATATTATAATTTAAGTATTAAAATTCAATTAAAAAATTCATTCTTCAGAGATAATTTTATATAGGACTTTTAGTTTGAGATATAACTTTTCCCTTATTGTTGAACTTTCATTTTAGAATGCTAATAGATTTCACTTTGATATTTGTTAAAATTTCACTGGTTCTACAAGTTAATACCAAACTTTTTTTTGTAACCTTTTTAATATATATATATATATATATATATATATATATATATATATATATATATTATTTTTTTCATATATATATATATATATATATATTATTTTTTCATATATATATATATATTATTTATATATATACTAGCTGTTACCCGCCCGCTTCGCTGGGTATTTCATGATGTTTTATAAATTTTTACTGCTTATATATATGTATAAATTATTGATATCTAAGTCCTAGCATTAAGAATTCGATTGAATTGAAAAATATACTTATACCTGTAACTGTCACCTGTTGATAAAAAAAAAGGGCAGAACTCATCTAATTTGTATTTTCTAAAAATCTCTAAAATTGAAGCATAGAATGATGTTTGCTCTTTCGTAACTCAAAAACCAAGTGGATTCCCGCAAAACTAATTTTCGGTGGATCTCTACTCCGTAAATTGAACATGCAAGCCAAATTTCAAGTCTAAATCAAAAAAAAAAAAAGCAAAAGTTTTACTATAAATATCCCCGTAATCCCGTTGAGAGCCGTTTTCCAAAATTACCGCTCTTAGCGGATTTCAATTCAACAAAAGAAAAATGCAAACCAAATTTCATTATTATAGTCCTTGTAGCTCGAAAAAAGTAATTTTTTTTGTCAATACGTCCCAGTAACCCCCTGAAACCCCCCAGAACTCTTGATTTGCTTAAAATTTATTCTTAGTGGATCCCTATTCAACAAAAGAAACATGCTTAACAAATTTCAAGTATATGGGTCTAACAATTAAAAACAGGAATTTTTTTCTGTAACTCCTCTTGACCCCTCGCAAACATCTTTGGGGGTCAAATTTCATTTTACTCTTTGTTAGAGGAACTCTATTTCATGAAAGGAACATGCCTACCAATTTTCAAGCAGGATGATCAAGTAGTTTAAAAATGAAAATATTTATCGATTACGCCTCTTAATCTCCCGAAATTAAACTTAGTAGTTGATATTCGCGAAACCCATTTTGTAGCGGTTCTCTACTTTACGAAAGGAATCTGCTTATCAAATTTCAAAACTGTACGTCGAACAGTTTAAAAATGGTGATAATTGTCTATAACGCCACTTGAGCCCCCGCAACGCCACTTCTGGGTCTGTTTTCACAAAACCCATTTTGTAGGGGAATTGCACTCTATGAAAGGAATCTGCTTAGCAAAATTTGAAGACTGTGCGTCCAATTAATTAAAAATGCAAAAAAAATTATCAATAACGCCCCTTGAACCACCTAGGGGTCGATTTTCACAAAACACATTTTGCAGTGTATTTCTATCTTATGAGATGAATCTGCTAACCAAATTTCAAGACTATGAGTCTAATAGTTTAAAAAAAGAAATAATTATTTATATCTGCCCTTAACCCCCGCAACACCCCTTGGGGGTCAATTTTCTTCAAACCCGTTTTGTAGCGGATATTTACTCCATGAAAGAAACATTCCTACCAATTTTCAAGCAGGTAGTTCAAATAGTTTAAAAACGAAAATATTTATCTCTTACGCCACTTTTACCCCTGCAACGCCAGTTAGAGGTCTGTTTTCACCAAACCTTCTTATAGCTGATCTCTACTCTATGAAAGAAATCTCTTTATCAAATATAAAGACTGTGCGTCTAATAGTTTAAAAATGGAAATAATTATCTATAACGCCCCTTAAGTCCCCTCAACGCCACTTGGGGCAATTTTCACGAAACCCATTTTTAGCGTATCTCTACCCTATGAGAGGAATCTGCTTATACTAAGTTTCAAGATTGTACGCGTCTAATAACTTAAAAATAGGAATTTATAACGCCCCTTAAACCCCCCGCCCCCGCAACACCCCTTGGGGGTCAATTTTCCCAAAACCCATTTTGTAGCGGATATTTACTCCAGGAAAGAAACTTACCTACCAATTTTCAAGCAGGTAGGTGAAGTAGTTTAAAAACGAATATATTTATTTATTACGCCCCTTAATCCCCCGCAACGCCACTTAGAAATCTGTTTTCACAAAACCCGTTTTGTAACTGATCATTATTCTACGAAAGGAATCTATTTATCAAATTTAAAGACAGTACGTCAAATAGTTTAAAAATGAAAATAATTATCTATAACGCCCCCTAAGCCCCTGCAACGCCTCTTGGGGTCGATTTTCAGCAAACTCATTTTCTAGCGGATCTCTACTCTCTGAAAGGAATCCGCTTACCCAATTTCAAGATTGTACATCAAGTAGTTTATAAACATGGAAACAATTATTATTAAAGCCCTTAATCCCCCGTAACGCCCCTTGCGTTTCGAATTTCGGAAAATCCTTTCTTAGCTGATGTCTACTCTATCAAAGGAACATGTCTACCAAATTTCAAGTCTGTAGGTTGAATAGTTCCAGAGATTTCGTGATTAGTCAGTCAGTCAGTCAGTGAGTCGCTTTTCTCCTTTATATATATAGATATATATATATATATGAAAAATTTGGAAAAATTGGGCTGTAGACAATTGTGTTTACTGAATTTATATAACTTTAGCGTGTGTCAATCAGGACACACAAATATATTTTTTTCAAAAGTCCACACTTGTTTGATAAAATATAAATCAGATTATTGTGAAAAAAATTCAATTCAGAGCTTTTTAGTAAAAGTGTGCACCCCTACTTGTAATGGATAGTCGGTTTTGAATTTCCTTATAATCAATTCAATCGAGGGGTATTAGAATGACATGCAACGCTCATGCATGAAGCAATACTTTTTTCGGATCATTTAATGCTGCAGGAGGTAAACTAAACTGCTGAAGAGTTTAGTCAGCCCGTCTGCCCGTTAGTCTGCCCGTCAGCTGAAAGAGTTCGAAAACAGTTTTGACCGTTTAAAAAGTCCGAAGATCGATTTAACCATTGTATTAACTCAAAAACATGATTTTCAAGATTGCCTAGTATGCAACCAGTCAATGAGGGATTGATTCTTTACTAACATCGTGATCAGAAGCAACACGTGGGCTATTGGCGACGCATCTTGTAATTTGTAACTATGCCCAATTTATGAGAATCACACCAGAGAGCTAAAATTTCCCTGTCTAAAAAATCCCACCTTATCAACATGAGAATTTTGAACCTCTACAGCAGAGGTCTTTAAACTTTTTCAACTCACAGATCCCCTAGAACTTGAAGGGGATTTCGTGAAACCCCATTCCATATACATACTTTGAAGACTCTATCTCAAAATAATATTTTAAGTAGACCAACATGTTATACCCACCTTATGTAAAGGCAATTAAAAAAATATGGCATTTATTATTAAAAAATTCTAATCTATTTTTTAGTATAGTTTACTCGTTAATAATATTAATTTGGGGTTCAAATGTCACCTACCCATTCACACTATATTTACTAACTGGGATGTATGCTAGTATTTTTTTTCTTACACAAGCTGTCGAAGTCAAGGTCTATTGAGATTAAACGCAATCGCATTACAATTTTGAGTTTAATTTGTTTTTTTAGAAATGTATTTCACTTAAACACAATGTTCTGAATGGCATTAAAATGTTTATAGCTGTGTGAGAAATCCCGTGTATTTTGCATGAATTTGCAACCCAAAATTTAAAAGCTGTTCTTGATTCAAATTAGATTTTAACATCAAGTATTCCCTTCCTTCATTATAGGTGTTATTTTCCACAAATGTAAAAAGGTGCATTTTCCATCAGAAAACTATATAATTTTGCAAGACATTGTGCTATCTAACTAGTATAAAATTATCTCGTGGAACTCGAGATAATAAGCAATAGAATATTCCCAATCTAGTATGAAGTTCATATATAAAACCGATAAAACGTTTTAATATTCCTTTATTATACTATAATAGAAGTTTAAAAAGTGTTTCAAAATAAATTTATTACATATAAAAAAAATTTTCAGTTTTAACGAATGGAGGAGGGGGCGCTACTTTAGACACTTGCAACTACATAAACTTCATAGAGAACGTGAATCCATATTTATTTCTTCTCTATTTCTTGTTGTGACTCGAGGAACCCCTGGGTATGCCTTATGGAACCCCAAGGCTCCGTGGAACACAGTTTGAAGATCACTGATCTGCAGGTTTAACGTGTACCGGTCTCTCTGCATAATGGTTCTTTGGTTGCATCAGGAGGTTTCAGAAATACACCCACCAGTCCCAAATTCACGACCAATAACATTCAGCTAATGGGCCATGGGTTGCCTAGTGGCTTGAGCATCGGACGCCAAACTGGAAGGCCTGGGTTCGCATGCCCGATGTCACCAAATACCCGCCCAGTACACACGGAGTACGTGCTCGTTAAATCAGGGGGTCCGAAAGTATAGCGGTTGGTCATAGTAGCAACCACGGGTGCAGGGAGCTGGAGAATATTTCCCTCCCCTCCAGTTCTATGCCTAAATTGTAGAGGTGGAGATAGGTGGTATTGCCATCTATTGTGTATGAACCGAACTAAATCGTATTGTCACCTGCACGGTGCTCAAAGCTAAAAACTAACGACAGACGTACACCTAGCCCCTTGCCACGATGGATTTCGTGGGCCACGATCTGACACCGTCAGACAGGTGGCATTAGAAACAACAACAACAACACTGAGCTTCTACAAACACATCAATCCTTAGATAAAAAAAAATTTGAATGAAAATAATTAGCCCAGAAATAATGATTTTTGTTAAAAATGCTTCAACGCAGCTTGATCCCAAGGAGTTTAAGATGGTAACATTAATGCATTGTTTTTGCACCCCCACCCAATATAACCAACATACCTGTGGATGAGAGTGTTTGGGAAATATGAAATGGAACACAGCAGAGAGCTACTATATACGGTGATAGAATAAATTGAATAGACATCAGGGCAAGTTCTATTCACTATGCAGAGCGTCTATACATGAATGTGTCTGAATATACATAGCGCTCATCTTCATCAAAACGTACGCCGGCTCTAGGGGCTCGTCTTTTCCAGCCAAATATCAATAACAAGCTTCAAAAACGGGGGAGGGGCAAATCGTAACATGGAACTTCATAGTCAAAGAAGCAGAAAGAAATTAACTTTATTGACGAACTTGGAAGTAAAAAAAGCAAAGAAAATCCCATCTTAACTAAATATTTTTAGTTCAATTATTATAAAATGCGTGTAATTCCTAAGTATTAGTTGTTTGATACAAAAATATGTTTATTTTTTTACAAGTCCTTTCCGTTCGCGCGCACGAAAAAAGGCAAACCAAACAATAGCCAAGAAAAAAAAATTGGATTCTTTATACGCTTCCCCGATTTCCTTCAATAGTTTTAGTGTTAGTAAAAGTTCTATCAACAGAAGATTTTTAAAGCTTTTAGAATACCTTATATTATACTGACTATTAAAACATTAATTTAGAGTTCATTATAGGCTCTTTAGCAATAAGAATGATTGGAAGAGTCCTTTTATTAACTTACATCTTTAATAACTGTTCTAATGTCTTCTTATAACTTCGTTTAACTGGAAACAAGCAAGTCCTGCTTGAGGTATTTTTCTCCTTTAGATTAAAATTCCAAACACTACCTGTTTTATGACATCTATATATTTTCTAAGACTACATATACATTTTGACTGGTCTATCTAGCTATAACGTCTTTACCTCTAATTTTAATAACGTTATTTCAAGAGTTAGCTAAAGCCTTTCTAATTTCAATATACGACCTACATTTGTAACCCCATCATCGGATTAACGTCAATAATTTTTCGATTACTGTATGTGTGTGGCACTAGAACATTTTCAGATCATAACCATTATTATTTCTTTACACTCAATCGACAATAACTCAAGAACACAATGTTAATTGAAAACGACTGATACAGTTGAAATATCTTTATTTCACAGATATGACGATACTCATCACCATTCGCTTAATTTTTTTAGTTTTGCACACAAAACACTCTTCTCTTCGACCTGAAAATCAGCAGTGTTCTATGTGCTTGGGCACGCGCAGTGCTACATAAGCTTGCGTATACACTACCAACTACCGTAAAATCCGGCGTAGAACGCGCACCTATACTTTCAAGCTGCAATTTTTAGTTTTTTAGGTATATTCGCCGTATAACACGCACTCTCTTTTTATGAAGAAACATGATATGTATGTGCGCAATGCTCTTATGTTTTGTGAAATCATTCATACGAGATATTATTCCCAGCCTTAGAAAAAAATAGTATACTTCTAGAATTATAACCCTTTAAATTCATAAGGAAGGACATTTCTTTTAAATGAACAGTATTTCGACGTACATTTTTCTATGCTCATCTTTTTTTATTTTTAAAGCTCTCATTTTTATACCCGGCTTATAACGTGCACCCTTAAATTTTGCTCTTATTTTTTACGTTAAAAGTATGTGTTATACGCTGGATTTTACGGTACATTATTTTAAGAATACATTCATAAGGTATCCTGACATAATCAAAAGGAGAATTTTTAAAAATGCTTTGACAAAGTTCTGAATATTTCGAGTTGATCGAGTGTTTCATTAAGTATCTCTCATCATATATTTCTTTCCAAAATCACTCATTGGCCAATTTACCCAAAACTTTTCAGCACTCCTACTTGAGTACCAAATAGTTATCATGTAATTTAATAACAAATGCTTACTTTTCAAATTATTTTAATATATGTACATATTGATATATTTTGTTCCCCTATAAATATTTTTCATGGATGTGATGCGAAGAAATAAACATTTGATAAATTTTGCAAGATAGGATTGAAAAATTGAAACACATCATTGTAAAGGTTCTTGCTTATTGAATTGCAAGGACCCAAACTAACATAAGGGCTTCGTCCATTGCCAAATCGTGGGAGAAGCTGCTAATAGATGTGGAACGTATAGAACTAGAAAGAACAGATGGAACTGAAGACGTCTACCTTTAGTGGAAAATATCAGTGGATGTGAAGATACATTTTTGTAAGGAATCGAAGGTTTGATAAGGGATGATTAGTGTGAAGTATAAGTAGTTAAAAAAATGATCTCTCTTGTCCCACGACTTCGATGAGAAAGAAAAATTAAAGATCAAGATCAAATCTCTGTTGAAACTCTCAGAATTTCACATAATGACGGATTAAGGCATAGGTTCTGAACGTGGGCGTTTGAAGCTTTCAGGGGGGGGGCAGTAAGAGACCCAAAGAAAATTAGGGGGCGTTGAACTGGAAAGGAGGGGCTTGGGCAGATTAACCAAATATAGTCTAAGAAAGACTGAAAAAAACACGCTGATTACGTACTAACAAAACTAAACTTTAATACTGTTTACTTGTGTTGATTGTATGTATTTAAATCATTTCAATATCACATGCACGAAAATGCACATATTTCAATAGTTAGGAAAGTGGATGAGAAAATTAAAGATTACATTACATTCAGACCTACATTGAATTGAATGATATATTGCATTTTAATTTCTGTAGTGCACGTGTTGTCTTTGTCTGTGAGCAGCAGGAAAAATGTTTCGTTCACTGTATTTCATTACGTATATTATCCAAGAAACATAATTAAATATGTTAACCAGGAATTAGCGTGTGATTCTTTAAAGGCTGAAACTCTCAATTTATATTTATTTTGAAAGCAATATTTTTTATCTCATGAATTACTTCGTATCATCAAAACACTTGCCTGTCTTTATAACAGATAAGCAAAAACTTTTATCCCACTCTTTCCTCCTATTTCCACTTATTCCTCTCTTCCAAAAAATTCACAGTAGCGTTTCAATTCCAACAATATACTATCTATAATTAAAATATATAAAATTACACATTTAAATATATTTGTGGCAATAGCTATTTCAGATTCGCAAGTAAAAAAATGGGGCTTAAAAAAAATTAAATTAAAAAATATATTCTATTAGCAATAGAGTATTTTTTTAAAATTTAACTCTTGTTTTCACCATGCATTATGTACACTCTTATTTCTCTAGAGTGAGAGGGGCGTTATCGAAATATTTACTAGAAAAGGAGGCGCCAGTTCAAAAGAGGTTGGGAACCTATGGATTAAAGTCCTAGAAACTGCAGTTAAATATGAGGCGTGTTCAAATGAAAGTGATTTGAAGCGCCGCATGAGAACAGTTTTCAATGCGTTTTAGTGAAACAAACGCGATAACGAAGGTATATGTACCACGCACGCACGAGTGCAAACCGATTTGTGGTAACTGCATTCATAAGGACGCGGTATTAACTTAAAATTGGTTGGCTTGGATACAGCTGCGTCCAAAACGGATCAGTAAACTGTAATTAAGTTTTAAACAGTAGGAGGGTGCAATCTGATGCACATTTATTGTAGAATGCTGGCTGTGTACGCTGACACATGTGTGTCGAAGCCAACGGTGACGAAGTTGACGAGAACGTTTAGCGACGGTCGACAGGAGACAAGGGATTTGCCATGGCCTGGTCAGGCGCACAAAGTCGTCACATTGACACTGCAATCAAGGGAATTCGGCATGGAAACATGTGTGACGTCGCAAATGAGTTCAACATTTGCATCGGTTATGTTCTGAATTGGTTCTATGATCAATCGACATCGTTCTTCCCGGACGGAATTCGTAACCTTCCTAAGCAATGGGAAGCCTGCCTAAATGACATGAGTGATTCTTTTAACAAACTTTGTATGCATTTCAGTCATTAAATATTGTTGTTTCTATCTATGCACCTGTCTCATTTATGTCCCTACGCATCTCATGGATACACGCCTCGAATCATTTTCATTTGAACACCCCTTACACAATGAAATAGAAAGACAACAAAACTAGGTATCGAAGAAAGAGCACTCGCGTCATGAAAACAAACCACGATCAAAAGTTTCTTTACATCATCAAGAAGACGAATTTTTTAAAGTTTCATGTAATATTAGACAATTCTGTAAGCTTTTTTTGTTTCTGTCTTGTGTAAAACATAATTAATAGGCTCATAATATGTAACTTAACATTGTTTGATGTTGAAAATAGGCCTTTTCTTAACATCTCATCACTATCCGATATTTCCGATTATTCGACATTGTACTGGTTCATTTATTGTGGAAAAATGAAACTAATATACCAACAAATGAATGTTAATGTAGCATTTTTCAGCTACACAAGGGCTATTGGCGACGAACCTCGTAGTTTTGAACCATGGTCAATTGACGAGGATGAAACCTGAGCTGGCACTCCCTCTCCACCAACGGGAGGGTGTTTGAGCTCTCGAAAGATTTAGCGTGCATCGCTCCCCTATACGGCGGATCTTCAGTGGTACTGGGCTCGAACTCCTGACATGCCAGCCACGATCCGATACCTTGACCACTTGGCTACCACAAACGAATGAAGGCTAACAAGCATAAACAAAATCATCCCAAAATACAAATATAGGATGTTCTCAGTTTACTCCATTCACTAAATAGATGTCCAATTCTTTCAAAAAAATGATATGTATGTTTTGTTAAGCTTTTCTTGAAGTTACCTGAGAGATAGATCATTCATATAAACCATATTTTCGTCTTTTAAATGGTAAAATACAAAAAACTGATTGTATCTGAACTATTTAAAGACAGTGTACAAAGTGGTAAGTAAAAATTTTATTCGGTCTAAATTAATTACCTTACGTCATAGATTATTTTAGATAGTATTAAATTCAAATGCCAATAATTATCAACATCAAAAGGAATATTAATTTATTGTGCTTCACGATATTCTTGTGTGTGTGTGTGTGTGTGTGTGTGTGTGTGTGTGTGTGTGTGTGTGTGTGTGTGTGTGTGTGTGTGTGTGTGTGTGTGTGTGTGTGTGTGTGTGTGTGTGTGTGTGTGTGTGTGTGTGTGTGTGTGTGTGTGTGTGTGTGTGTGTGTGTGTGTGTGTGTGTGTGTGTGTGTGTAATTTCCCTTTCACTCATCTCGGAGATTTCTCCATGATGATATTTGATATTTTATTCGAAAACCTCGCTTTGTGAAGGAAATGTGATGTATGCAAAAAGGTATTATACTATTCACAAATAGACACTTGACGTGAGAGAAGAGATTTGGTTGAATATATGACGATTTTAGTAGAGCGATAAGTGAAAACTGTGAGATTGTACTAATCTCATGGATAAATGGGCATAGAAAAAAGTCTCGAGTATATGTTACTAGGAGATATTAAAGAGTCTTCAGAATAGCCGTGCACAGGGTCTTCATTTAGAGATTAAAAACTTTTATACTTTCGTTAAGGTTCGATTAAGCAAATCCCTCTGCGCATTTTAGTATTCTTTACTATTAGTTCACAGTTTTTTTTTGTGTGTGTGTGTGTGTGTGTGTGATTTCGATAGATGAATATTATTTAAGTTAAAAATGTGGCCTGATTGCGTGAAAGAAAGAAAGAGGTCACACGAGGACAGTTCCAGCATCTTCGATTTTATTTCCCGAGATCAGAGACGAACAGCAATAGTATAGCTGGATGTGTACTTGGAGCACATGTCACTTTCGGGTCTTTATCTCTTGTCCTGAAAATGGAATTACGTCCCCATAAGTGAAAAAAAACGAAGAAAATTTTGAGTTGAAATTAATTAATTTAAAGGGGGAAAAAATCTACATGAAAAATTGTGTAATTATATCAAGCATTAATAATAATTAAAAGTTAATATGATATATTTCAGGAACATTAAGAATATAAGAAAAGCTGGCATTCTCACAAAACTGTGGGAAATCTTCTCGGCCAAATGGGAGTCGGAGAAGAATTGGGTGCCTGACCAATGTAGCAGCAGCTATTCGTGCCAAATAGCAATGGTTAGCAGATGCAGGAGAAGTGGTCAAAAACCAAATTTTTTTCCCATGAACTCAGATACAGTTTAATCATAATTACCATCCAGCGACAAAAAGGTTTTTGTATAAAAAATATGCAAAAATATAAACTAGAAAATAAGGTTTAGAAATTAGCAATGATTATTTGCATAAAATAGCGTATAGTAAACATTTATTTCTCTCACAGAAATCATAATTATAATTAACATTTCTCTCTCACTCCCTCTCTCTCTGTATTTGCTCTTAGTGACAACATATCATAAGGTTTCGCTAAAACTCGTGCAGCCATCTAGTGATAGAATCCTCAACTAATGCTGTCCCTACGTGAGGAAATAAATAGATTTTAAAACCTCTATTTGTGTGTGACTGAGTATAATTAAACAAAAAATTACAGTTAAAAAAAAGCTAAAAACACGCTTTTATACTGTATCGAACTAAAAGGTAAAAAAATAATTCTTAATATTAGAGTAAAATGATTAACGACAAAATGAATGTCATTGGGGTAAAAGCGTGAGGTGTTCTATAAATGTATCAATTGTTATAATTTCTAACTTCTATTCCGAAAAGCTGGTTTAGTGTAAAAATGTAGTACAAAGCACCCCACGCTTTTACCACAATGACACATTCATTTCATTATTAATCAATTTATTCTTAGATGAAGAATTATTTGTTTACTTTTTAATTCGATTCAGTATAAAAGCGTGTTTTTTAGTTTTTTTTAAACTATAATTTTTTAGTCGATCTACAATAAAAGTGGGTTTTTTAGGTTTTTAAAGTATCATTTATATTCATTGTTGAATTTATCCTTGAATCTGATATTTGGAGCCAGAATTAGTCTTGCTCTTCAATGGATATTAATTAAAGGGTTTGAAGTGTATTTATTCTCTCCGTTTACGGGGCCTCGGATGAGTCCCGTATCGTTATATTAGATTCCGTCTCTATAGAACAGGTCAAACAATTAAAAGTGTGTTTAGTAGAAAAAGTTCGAATCAAAAAAAATTTTATGTCCCATGTTTTATGACGGACTAAAAAGTATAAAATTCCTCCTTTTCGTTTTTTCCCCCACATTTAAATGCATTGTCATCCACTTCTGAGCTGTGGACCAAATTTGAAATCTGCAACTCATCCCAAAGTGATACAGTTTAATCAATTACAAAATTCCACGCGGACAGACATTTAAGAAAGCGAGTTAATAAAAGCATGATAATATTAAGTGTCAATCGTATTATCCCTTCGTCCGCGTCACTTGACCATGGTTCAAAATTACGCGGACCGTCACCAAAAGCCCTCGTGTAGCTGAACACTGCGACGTAAATATTCACTTACTTACTCAAAACTGCTATATTATTATGTTGTTGCAGAGAGACCAGTCTAAATTGTGGGAGTTTTCCTCGGTTAAAATGGGAGTCGGCGAAGAATTGGGCGCCTGACCAGTGTAGCAGCAGCTATTCGTGGCAAACATCAATAGTCAGCAGATACAGGTGAAGTGGTCAAAAACCAATCCCCCAAAACTCAAATACAGTTTAATCATAATTACCATCCAGCGACAAAAAGGTATTTGTGTAAAAAATATACAAAAATATAATCTATCAAATAAGGTTTAGAAATTAGCAATGATTATTTGCAGTAAAATAGCGTATAGTATAAAACATTTGTTTCTCTCCACATTTGATAATTATAATTAACATTTCTCTCTCTGCGTGTATGGTTGTTCTTACTAACATATCATTAGGTTTCGCTAAGACTCGTGCAGCCATCTAGTGAGGGTTACCTCAACTAATACTGTCCCTACGGGAGGAAATAAATAGAATTTAAAACCTCCATCTGACTGAGTATAATTTAAATAAAATATGATGTGTGTGTCTTTGATATCGATAGCCTCAATATATATATATAAGGAATTGGGAAAAGGATATCTCCAAAAATTCCAGAATGTTTTTTTATAGAAAGGAGAGGAAGGTATTTTAAGGGCCGTTCCTAAAGGTGTGCACCGCACGGTTGTGGCCAAAAAAAGGGGTGGCCGCATATAGTTCTTTCAATCAAGCAAAATTTTGCACAATTTCTAAAAATAAAACTTATAATGTTTCGAATAAATATGCTGAATTTTAAATAGTCATTAAAAATCAAAATAATTCTCGATTTCCCAATATTATAGCATAGTTTTAGAAAAACAGAACGTTGGTGCACAGTGTGTTGCTTCACACACATTGTCCATTAAAGTCTACTTTTTATGTACATCCTTCATTTGATAGCAAAGTTCGTGACAAAGCTGGAGAAAAATCTTGCAGCTCATTTTGATTAATTATTTTTTATTACAAAGACTGTTTGAAAAACACTTCAATATTCGCATAGTATTATTAATCTTAGCGAAGTTTACCGTTCTAAATCTTAATTTATATTGTAGGTACTTTAGTGCTATATTGAAAAAATTGCGGGTTTTATGTGTTTTTTATAAAATTCCCAAAATGTAACAAGATGCCATATAATCAAATAGGCGAATCAAGAGATTCACAATATAGCACTAAAAACAAAAAGAAAAGAAAACATATTAAAAGCTAATCATGATTTGCATTGCAATGTGTTTAACGCGAAAACGCTTAAAACGAAATATTGGATAACACGAAATAATACAACGTTCCTGACTAACTGCTATGTATTTTCATGTGATTTCCCTCATCTTAACAGGAAAAGATTTCCCTTCTAGGAATGAACAAAATACGGAAAAAACACCAGAGATTTCAGAAGGGTGTGAAATGAAAGTGAGGTGGTTTCGCATTAGTTTTCTGTATTATTGGACTGTCCTACTGTATCATCGGAAGAATTCGTTGCAGTACGTGATGATAATGTGTGTGCAGCCCCAATCAAGACATTTTGGAGTTTGTTCATAGCTCAAAATATACCATTGGTACAGATTCCGATGGTTAAAATGAAATGAATGATACACCTCCTGTTCCCACATCATCCGAAATGAGGAACATCATGAAAAATATGCTCAGTTATATAGACGCACATTCCAGTGACGAAAAGAATAACAAAATGGACGACATCGAACGATTTCTGGACAATTTAATAATAAAAGATATTGCAAAGAAAAATATCAGATTATTTTCCAAAAACTCAATAAATGTTTTGTTTTCCAAAAAACTTGAACATTTTGTATCAAATTTCATTAAGTTCTTTTGAATGTTTTTTTTTCCGTTTATTTTTATTAAATACATGCATATATACATATCCATGTAAATAAAATGTACTTTAATAAACTTAATTTTGTTGAATATATGTTTTTTTTTAAATATCCTTTAATGCGGAATTCTTTTAACACGAAAAAATATTTCAGTTCCCTCAGTTTCATATTAAACGATTTTCACTGTACATAGATCTACCCTGTTATATGTACACCCCATCTCCTAGTTGAAGAGTAAATGGATAGTTTAAACATCAGCTCTTTATCGTCCTCTGCAGAACGTAGGAATGCAAAGCTACATACTACCTACATTTATGTGCATGAGTTTTCTTATGTAAGCTTTAGTGATCGCCCAGGTTCGATTTGACTTCACGACAGACCTCTTCCAAAACAGCTGGGAAGAGTTTAGGAAATGCCGGAACCGGAAGACGAGAAGTAAAAAAAAAATTAAACAATTACGAACAATATTGCAAATAATAATATGAGTATTAGGAAATAAAATGATGTTGATTAAGAATAAAAGGTTTATCATATGATGGTCGGACTAACCTTTTAACAACAAATTAACAATTTGGATTACAATCTTTTCCTATCTTTAGTTTTCATAAAAGTTTCAATAACTTCGGTTAAATCCAGGATTGACACGATTGTGTTTTAATAAATAAATGTCGGAGTCGAGATTGACTCACACCATTTCTTAAATAATTTTTAATTATTTTTAATTTTCTAAATGATCTTTCAGGTGCTTGCTTTCACGGGGCCACTCGATAAACTGTGTTGTTTAATTCTCTCTTATAAAGGCCTCCAATCCTTAATACCCATACTCCATATATTGTTACTGTGCACAGCAAATAACCAGCAGCGTTGACAGTCGGCAGCTTCCAGTATTGCGAAATAAAATAGCCAAAAACGATTAACTAGTCCTCATTTAGATGTTAAAAAGTACATTGGAACGTCGTTTATCTGAATCAATTGGGACTGTACACTGTTCAGATACGTGATTGTTCGGATAACCGAAAACCGAATGCGATCCATGCAGTATATGAAACTGGACATTATACGAATATTTAAAATCATCACATGTGGGAAACGTGCTGGAAGAAAAAGCAAAATAGGTGGAAAATGTCTTAATTTTACCTTTATTGTGGAAAATAATCAATTATTTTTCGCTCTACCATTCTACACCTTTGTTTTTCGTTGCAAGCTATTTGATTCTCTTGAGCAGCAGCAGTAGTTGAGTAGGACAGCACTCTGTTGTTCGTACCACTCCAAAGCAGAAAACGTGTGAGCATTTGATGGACCTTTGCTACTTTCGTTGTTGTTGTCGTCCTCGTCTTCATCCGTTTAATCGTCGACAGTGTCGGATTCTTCTTGTACAGAAGTCACAATCTCGTCATCATTTAGAATTTGAAATCCACAGTCATCTACATCCCTCCACTTTCTCCCATCGCGAAACGGTTCAATATTTCAAGTTTTGTCTTTATGTTCAAGACGTTGCGCTTCCGTTTTGAATTCGAAGCCATAGCAGTTCACAACTCAACAAAGGGCACGAATACACCCCCTCACTTGGAAACAAACTGACCTAATATTCCGCGAAGATGTTTACCAAATCACACAACTGAAATTCCCCAAATATTCTTCACATTGGGTTTCCCTGTCACTTTAGGAATATAAGAAAAGATAGTAATTCCACTAAATAAATATACTAATATTTTTAAGATAAAAAATAAATAACAGAAAATTATTTTAAACCTTCGTATTTATTCTGGCGATTGAAAATTTTGTATTATTTATTTTCTAATATTTAACCTCTGCAATGCATTACGCAATCCGGATTAGTATTTCACAGTGGCTTAGACGTTTTCTTACTACCGTGGTAAAACAGACTTCTAGTTGTTCAATCATATTTTTATCGAGGATTTTGAAATTAAAAATTTAATAAAATCTAATAATAATTCAAGATTAATGTATTGAAGTTTAAAATATGGTTATTAATGCAAAATTATTTTTTACCTTATATCATTAAAATCTTTAGTTTAAAATAATGAAAACGGCTCCGACTTTACTTTCATTAAATATTTTATTTTACTTAAAAACTTAATGTTTCGAAATCATTATTTATTAATTTATATTGTCAAAAATAAAATATGTGCTTTGCTATTTTTTGCAAAATAATTATCTATAATTTTATATCATTCGATTTTATTATTAGAAATTTACGAAAAAATATTGCCATGGAATTAGGGTTATTTTAAATATCCGTTTTTAATATTTGTTTAGATCCTGATGATGTCTTCAAACGGTGGTAAAAGAAAAAAAAGAGAAGATGAAGAAGAATTGGTAGAAGCGGTTTCCTCGGATAATGATAAAGATCAAGGGGGAAAATGTGATGAAATTGAAGGAAAGAGAAAACTCCAAAATAAAGTTAGGCGTCAGCGATATAGAGATAAGAGAAAACGTGATATAACAATTAATTCTCGAATTTCTCAACATCAAGCAATAACAGTTGAAGAGGAGATAATAATTAAACGTCGTAAAAAAACAAGACAAACAAAAAAGTAAACGGTATAGAGATAAGAAAAGAGCAGCTAATTTGATTAATTTACAGACAGATCAACCCTCAAAAATAATTGAAAAGCATGTTCCGAACGTCAGAATTTCTATACCTCACAAACTCCAGGCCCGTCAACAAGAAATATTCCATATATCCCACCAACTCATACACTTAACGCTGCTGGCCCATTAATACGAAAGGAATTATACATTGCAATATCATATTCAGATTATAATGCCGATGTTCAAACGGATATTTCTTTACAAGTAAATTATGTTCCACAATTAGATGAACCAATAAGGGTATATATATGTAAACTATGCATCAAATTCTCAAAATATTCTTTCACGTGATGCTCAAAATAATATTCAAAACATGTGCTCTCAACATAATCTATCTGTACAAACATACTCTTCTTTCCAACAAAATTCCATTGCCCATCGAGAATTTCAAAAAGATTTTCTTAAAAATAATTTTGGCCATGTTTGTGACATTTCCGATAGACTGTGGTTTAAAAAAGATTTCAAAATTCTTGTCAATAACAATATGACTCCCAATATTCAATTTATAAGAACAATGGTCGAAAACGCTGATTTAGCTAAGATATAAATTTGCTCAACTTCCTTAACAACAATTAATAAGAATCGTATATCCCACCACTCTCTTTCGGTATATAATGGATTCAAATATTCTCCACTTCTGGAAAATCTAAAAAATTCTCCATTAGATTTGGTCACAGAAAGACTTATATCTCCAAGAATCCCATTTATGCAAATTCAAAGACTTCGGCATATTCATGGTCAATTTGAAATCTATGAGCAGGTAATAAATGTTCCATCAGAAGTAAATACAAAGGTACATTCATTACAAAGAAATATAGATGACGATCATAGCATTACAGTTTTATTAAAAGAAAGAAAATTCACAAATCCAGCTACCTTTATGGTATAGTCAACAAAAGAAAAAGAAAAACGTGGTTGCGATACTGAAAGATTCACCTCTATATACTTCTTACGGAATTACGATTGATGATAGGTTCTTAAACAGCCAAGATGATGTACACACACAACAGAGGTTCCCAAACTTTTTTGTCTCATAGACTCCTTGCCAGGTTTTTTGGTTTTGAGTAGACCCCTACTTACCTAATAATGAATTTTTGCAAATTTTTCAACTTAAATGTCTTTTGGACAGCTGTATAGAGCTATACTTACTTAAAAATATTAAAATTTTTTAACTCTAGTGAAGTTTTGTGTTTAAAACTTGTGACACACATGTTAATTTATTAAATTAAAATTTAATTACTACTTTAAATAATTGTTACATAAAGTAACTGTGGAACAAACAAATGCTTTTAATAGGAGAGATTAATCTGGTGCTTCTAAAATTGGTGATATCCGTATTAAATTTTACTTTAAGATCTTTTAGTGCCTATTCCGATCAGTTCCTCTTGTAATATGACATTTGTTTTTCTTTCAATGTGACCATATTAATTGATTGCCTACTGTGGTATTACCATTATATATATAGTCAAAGCATCCTCAAACCTAGTTTCAAAATCTGGGCATTTAAATGTTGAACATGGGTTAAAACGTCCTTTTCTTAGCAGATTATGTATGTGTGGCAAATTGAGAAACTAGGAAAATTCAGGAGTCCAATATTATACTCCTTAGCTTAATTATGGCAAGAAACGCCGAAATGATGATCCTTCTAACTGCAAATTAATTTCAGTTAACAAACAGGTAAATCTGGTTTCCACTTAATTTTAAATGTTTTATTTTAAAATTAAAATCATGATCTGATATAATGAGAGTCACTATCGCGTAGACCCCCATTTACACCTCATGGACCTCCAAATTATTTTTTCACTCACGTGGACCCCCTGCATGTTGTCATAGACCCCTGGGGGTCTATATAGACCACTTTGGAAATCACTGATGTACAAGATGAAATCATCTACGAAGATAGTGACAGTCATATTTCAGAACAAATACCAATCGATGAAAGCTTAATAGCACAGCAACAAACATTAATGTGGAACGACGACATGTACGACTAATGTTCCCATTAGTCTATTATTCGATGAATATGTAGAAGAATTATCTTTTCCGCAAATATACCTGCTTCAATTTAGAACTTTTCGTGGTGGCTTTACTGTCACACCTTTTATGATGGCAACAAGTGAACTCAGACGATCTGACAGACGAGGAGTTACCCCTCTGCATTTATTATACTTGGCCATGAAAATAACGAGAATAAGAATACAAGATTCGCTTTCAAACATGTTGGAAAAGGCACTACGATCACTAAAGAGCAAATAGAGTCAGAAGATTACGTGCAAGGTTGTATTGAAAGTAATTTGGATTTTCTACGCACGATCCTAAATTCAGCATATTATTGGTCAGAAAGAAAAAAGGACCTATTTGCAATGATTAGACAATATGGTAAGCCAACAGTTTTTTTTAAATTAGTGCTAACAAAATAGGATGGCAAAAATTGCTACAATTATTACATAATTTAAAAAATAATTCTGAGATATCGGTTGAAGATGCACCAGCATTAAATTTTATAGAAAAGAGTGCACTTTTTTTATTAATGAAGACGAGTTACTTGTGCTATATATTTCAATAAGTTGGTCAATGTCCTAATGAAAATACTGCAATCGAAAAGATTTAGTCCTTTCAAGATATATAGGATTTTGTATTACTTCAAAAGAATCGAATTTCAACATCGGGGTAGTCCACATGCGCACATTTTAGCTTGGCTCGACTATGCTCCTGAGTGAGTGAGAGAATATTAACGTCGCACTGATTAGCAACACGAGGGCTTTTGGCGACGGTCCGCGTAATTTTGAACCATGGTCAAGTGACGCGGACGACACCTGAGCTGGCCCCCCTCTCCTAACTACCACACCACACCACACCAACGGGAGGACGTTTGAGCTCTCGACAGATTTAACGTGCATCGCTCCCCTACACGGCGGGTCTTTAGTGGTACTAGGATCGAACTCATGACACGCTAGCCATGATCCGATACCTAGACCACTCGGCCACCGCGGCCGTACTATGCTCCTGAAGACGCACTGGAAAAAGATTACAGTAAAGCAATCGGTCCTATAGATTTTCTAATATCGGTATCTGCAGCAGAGGCATCAGGTAATATCAAATTATAAACACACAAGCATACTTTTACATGTTACAAAGGTGTATCATCAAAATAAATGCAAAAATGTCGATTTGAAGCTCCTTTTATGCCAATTAAGACAACAATGATCTCGACACCGATGAAAGACACTGGATTTAAAGTGTATCAAGCAAAATATAATAATCTCAGAAAAAATTTGGAAAGTTATGAATACGATGATTTCCAAACATTTTATGAAAATAATAATATACATTCAGATCAGGAGTATGTTAATATTATTCGTGCTGGAATCAATCGACCAAAAGTTTTTCCGAAGCCTCAACTTAAAGAAAAATGGCACAATTCTTTCAATCGATTTATGTTAAACATTGTTAAATATAGTACATACTTTCAATTTATAACAGAAGAGTATTGTGCGCGGCTTACGTCGTAGAGTATGTCTCTCTCATCCAAACGAATAGAGGTGTTAGCAATTTATAAAGAAAAATAATTGAAATCATGGATGAACACTCAGAGAATTTGATATATTTGAAATCACTAAAAATATTAGTATCAATCTTTTAAATCACACTGAGATAAAGAGTCAAGAAGCTGCTTGGTATTTGTTGAGAGAGCCTATGTCAAAAAATTCAACCATTATTGTCTATATACCAACTGTATGGCCCATCGAAAGACAAAGGATAAAAAAAACTATGAAGGAATTGAGTGAATTAGACGATGACTGCATAGATATATGGAGAGAAAATTGGTTCGACAAAAATGAAAAAAGATATGAAGATTTAGAAGATATTTCTCTGGCGCAATTCGTTTCTAAGTACTACAAAAATAACAAAGGAGAGTATGCCAAACGAGATGAACCGAGAGTAATACGTTATCGCAATTATGATATGGCTACTGATTTCAACGAATATAAAAGAGAAATGTTAACTTTGCATATTCCGTTTCGTCATGAGGAGGCAAATATTCTTAAAAATATGAAATTCATAAGATTATACCATGAAAATGTAGATCTAATCTTACAGAAGAGAAAAAAGTTTGAATCTAACATAGATATTGAAAGGACGTTGCAAATTTATCGAGAATTATGCCGCGAAGAAGTTCCAGATGATAATGAAGAAATAAGAGATGTTGTTGGTAGACTTCCTGATCAAAACCCATTTCAAGAATTCTACAATAACTCGAATGCAGAGATAAATGATGATTTACAACTTGCAATGTTAAATAAACTTGGAGCTATAGCTAAGAAGAAAGAAAATATAACGTCTTATGATGGTTTTTATGATCTTATGCGCCGGGCCAATGAAGAAAAGCGAGAAATTCTGTTCCATACAATGCACCACCTAATATCTACAGATGAGTCAGTGTGAGAACCATTGCTCATATATTTAACTGGACTAGCTGGCAGTGGCAAGACTTTTGCACAATAAAAGGAATAATAGAAATATATTTTAGATTTCCGATATTGATGGCATTTTAAATGCCTACATAGTATGAGCATCAACCGGAAAGGCTGCTACAGCTATAGGTGGTTCAACAGTCCATAGTGCATTGAGCACATCATTGTCCAGGCTCATGCCACTTAATATTGAAAAAGCTCATCAATACAGAACTTTATTCAAATTTGTTAAAGTCCTAATTATTGATGAAGTGAGCATGGTTTCCGCTGAGTTATTAGAACAAATTAATACTCGCCTGAAACAAATAACTGGCTTGTTTACAAAAGATTTTGGAGGATTAGAGGCTATACTTATCGGGGATTTGCAACAATTATCTCCTGTAAAGGCGACGCCAATCTTCAAGTAAATTAAAAAGAGAATGACTGGTGAAACAACTGGGGAAAATTTTAAAATTTTGAATTACCGTTAATGTTTAGTGAGAGCTGATGAGACTTTTTTTTTATCAAATCTCTGTTAAAAATTAATATAATTTAACACTAATAATTTTAGTGCAGCGAATTAAATTTGAAGCTCGTTTTAAATGTCATTATGAGAGAGATGTATGATTTTTTAATGTACGTAAGAATACCTGTAAAAAATTTTAAAAAGTATATATACATGTAATTAAAAATAAAGAAATCTGTATAAAAAATAATTTGAAAAATATATAAAATTAATTCAAATTTAGATAAAAATTTGATTTTTTTTAAAGTTTTTTGCCTAGCTTTAAACATGACCACCATCGGTCTTCTTTGATAAACAAGGATTAAGGAGTAATGTCAGTCGCCTTCTCGTTGTGCCTCTAATTCTCGCTGAACGACTGACTTCAGTCGCTTAGTGAACCTTTTACAGTTTCAGAAACAAACATCTTTGCAGACGTTAATCAAGGCTCTGCTATGACTCGTATATTGAAAAAAAAGTTTTTAAGTTTATCCTCTAACGCTTTTTTAGATGGGGAGTATGTTATTATAGAAGCGTAGGGACAGCTTTAGTTGGGGTTTCCCTCAATAGATGGCTGTGCGAGTCTTAGCCAAGTCTAGAGGTGTGTAGTTAGAACGACCAGGTACACATTATTAAATTAATTATAAATTTAGTAAAAAAAAACATATTAATGTTAACAATCAATTGTGAATTTCTGAACCGAATTTATTAATTTATATCTTTGTTATTTTTAGAGATATTAGTATCTTTTTGTCCGCTGAATTACAATTATTTAGCAGTAACCTGAGTATTGGGGGGGGGGGGGAACGTGGTTGATTCCACACTTTGTAGTTGCTGACAGTGGCGTAGCTACCATTGGGCTAATCGGTGTCGTGCACCGGGGCCCTTAAGCTCTGGGGGAGGGACCTCGGACCCTGATCACTAATCAAGCCGAACTTGCGATAATTTCTCCCAAATTTTTCTTACAACTATTAAATGACACAACTATAATCATGGTAATTCAGTTGAAAATAGTTCGAACTTGTAGCGAATTCCCTTAAATTCTTTCCATTGTTTTAGTTTTGCGAACTTTATTTATTGAAAAGTTTATATTATGTTCAACTTTTTTCATTTTTCTATAAACTGTTACTTGAAAGTTCCATGAAAAATTTTACCATACTTATTATTGTAATACAACGTAAAAAAAACCTACACAAGAAGCAATTTTTTGGTAGTTACGTTCTATTTTTAATAACAATATGATTAAAAAAAAGCTAGTTTCTTAAGTACTCGAGCACATACGAAATGTATTGCATAAATTATAAAACAGAAATTAAGGATTAATAAAAAAATCCAGGGGTGCGTTTAAGCGCAAATAATGGCAAGAGAATATAGTAAACAAAAACCGTAGCTTTGCATATTTAAAATATTCATATGCTTTTACTTTTTTATACTTGATAACATCCAACAAATATAGGGCCCTCATTTTTTTCAGCACCTGGGCCTTTGGATACCTAGCTACGCCATTGGTCCAGAGCACTGTGAACTACAATACGATCCAAAATATTTACACGACTTTAAAGAATTTGCAACGAGCAACAAAATTAAAGATTTCTAATATATTTATGGGAAAGATTTTGCTTAGAACGTTATTTAAACGACAAAATTAATACAAAATCTAAAATTAACTAGTCATTTTTTTTCTAAATTCTTAATCCCTAATAATCTGTTTCTAAAAACTTATTTTTGGGGTTATTAAAATTAGTTGCTACAACAAGAGTTAAGTTTGTATTTCATGTCCCTCATAAAATTGTGCAACTTTAATGGATTTTTTTATACATTTGTCCTTTAATAGATTACTATTTTTTTTATTGTAACATATTGAAAAGGACCAGTCCTTACAGTGGACGAGGAGCACCATCTAGGGTTAAAAACATGCGGGTGTTACAAGTTTCTATGTAAATCGTTAATTCACAATCGCTATTAGAGTTACGTGCCCCTTCAGAGAAGTCGTTGTCTGGATTAATCAATCTATATATACCTCTATTCTCAGGTATTTTAAAATTTACGGTCGGAAAGCTGGAAACTTCAACAAAAAAATTTGTAGTAAATAATCAATGACAAATCACACAGCAATACCAAAATACTTTATTTATAATACTGTAAAAATCAGATCTTAGAAAAAATGCAACAGAAGTTAACAATTCTTATGTGTAACAGATATTAATCAGGTAAAAAAAATAAACAAAAATAATGAAAAACAAATTTATTCAACAAAATATAAAAAGAACTTAAGTTTTTCCCACGTAAAATGTTATTTATAGATATATTCGTCAATGTCATTTGTTTGGAAGGTTACCTTATTGTACTATATATACCAATGAAATTCAAAATTTTTTTTGCATAGAATACAGAAAACCCCACTAATTAGAAAACATGTATATTTTCAACTCATGAACTGGATGCAGATCTCAAGATTAGGCTATTTTTGTTGGGTAAAACAAACATCTCCCAGACTAAAATATCATTAATAATTAACCATCAATTGCATAAGTTATAAAAGCAAAAACTATAAATAGATATACTATAATCTCCAATTTGATATATGTTTAAGCATACAATAAAAAACATAGTATTATACGTTTAAAATATACTATAATCTGCAATTCATTTTCTAGAAACAAAAGAAATCTGACAAAGAATGATGCATACTTTATGAAGAGATGCAACTTCAGTAAAAGCACTAGAAAAAAAATTTTATATAAAACTTCAAGACTTTGAAAATTCTGTTCAATTTAAGAGAAAAGTACACAATCTTCTCTTAATTTAAGCATAAGATATAAAAATAAAATCAACAGATGCAAGGTAAAACTAATAATAGCTTCAACCTTCAGCACACAGAAAATATAAAATCTAGGTATAAAATTCGAAATTAAAATGAAATTTTGATGTTATTTATAACAATTTCAGTTAAAAAGAGTTAAGAAATACTATAAATGTAGATTACATTTATATTTCTATTAGTAAAAAGTATCTCTCTCATAAGATTAATAATCATTTATAGAAGCAATTCTTATTAAAATATCTAGCATATAAATATATTTATACAAGAACTTTCACTATAAATTTAACCATAACTAATGAATTATTCTACCCCATTTTACTATTGACCTATAAACAGTTCAGCAGAAAAGCTATCTTTACAATAGGTAATAAAAAGCACAAAGTGAGTGAAGGAGTTATAAATATTTGGAAGCACAAACTTCAAACCGCATATGCATTGCATTCAAGACATCAGAATTCTTGAGTTTTTTTGGCTTACAATGCGAAAGGTGTTTTTTAAAATAAATAATGTACTTTATTTTCACAAATCAAAGAGATACTTTAATTACTAATATCTGTCTAAAGAAGATGCATTGAATATTGCACTTAATACTCTTATGTCATCTTTTCCATTTTCAGTCAGTTCCTCATGTTAAAACGGCATAAATTATAAAAATTACACAGCTTAAAAAAAATTTAGGATAAATATATTATCATTTCTATTTTTGTTCACAGAAATAATTAAGTTTTTAGTTAATAATGTACCTTATCAGTTGGTATTATTGCTATGTGAATATAAGATTCTCTTGAATTTTCTCTCACATAGACATGGGTTAAAAACGAAAAAATAAACATTTTCTATTCATGTAAATAAAATAACCCAATCTTAAACTGTGAATAATGGTATAGAATAGAAAAATCTAAAAGAAAACAGATATATAGTTTGTTAAAACACAACATGAAATAATTGGCACAGTTTTTTCCCAAAAGCAGCATTTAGAAAAATTGAACATGTATCCCCAAAGCATAAAATTACATAATCAAAATTAAGTGTATTCCAGAAAATAAAATATACAGATATTAAAAAAAATAACAAAGCTAAAATTTTAGAGTAAATAACCAATATATTTGCAATAAAATTCTGAAGTAAAATTAAGGAATGTCAAAGAGAAAAAAGGCACATTTCCAACTTCAACATTTCAGAAAAAAGTTATTTACAATTTATGATTTCACTATATAATAGTCAAATAACTTTTTAAAACAAGCAGTCTGGATCCTTAAAACAATAGCTAAGTATGCATATTTTACATGACAAAAGTGTCCAATAATAAATACATACATGCATATTTATGTATAGAAAAAAAATTTGCAATACATGTCTCATAGTGAATGTACATAAGTACAATTTTAAAAATCAAACTGAAATGATTTTTAGAAAAATTTGTGTGCCAGTACAAATTATTTAAGAAAACCCAGATTTAAATGCAGGTTACTTTTCATAAAAGTTAAATAACAGTTGTAATCAAGAAAGCAGAGCAGTTTTTAAATCAGTAAAAACTATCACATGTGTAAAATTTATTTTTGAAAATATTTCATGCCAGAATACTTTCCAATATGTACAAAGATTAACAAACTACATAACACTAAGATGCCAAAGTTACAGCTAAAATAATTTTCTAAAAATTGGTCTAATCATATATATCAAGTTAAGATAATTCCAAAACAGATCTGTTTAAACATATACAAAAATGAAATTCGAAGAGAAGGAAACAAAACATTTGTAAACCTAAAAATACATTTGATATTTTTTTTTTAAATCCTGTACGTTGAGGTCAAAACAAAGTTTTAAATAGCTGTTACAGACAGTCAATGTTTAAACATTTAAAAATAAGGATATAAAAGACGTTCTTAAAATAATTAAAAAAAAATTTTAAGTGTGTAGTTTAAAAAAATATATTTCATTTTATCAAATAGATGTTTCTATAAAACAGCAAAAAGTAAATTTCATGGTCTAAAAACAGTGTACAGAAAGAAATATCAAATCAAACCAATCGGGTAACACGACTAAGTAGTGAAATTTCATAAGTTAAGATTTTTGTGTTAAAAAAAGAATTTGGTGTATAAGCAGATGAATTTAACTCTAACATTAGGAAAAAAATTGTGCAGATTAAAACTGCTAAGTCATTTTTCTTGTTTTACTAGGCATATTTCAGGATACAATATGCATTTATAATAGAAAAATACAGAATTTATTTAAAATAGATTAAAAACTTATATCTATTAAATTAACGAAAACCAGAATATCCTTTCAGGAAACAATAATAGTCCAGGATAAATATTTTAAATATAATAACCAGAAAAACATTCATTGAGAAAGAAAAAATAATTTCAAAACAAGAATTACAAATGAAACAAAGTATACAAAAATAATTTTTAAATTATTTCATTTGGTTTCAAGACATTTTCGATGTACAACTGAAGTATGTCAGCTAAGTTAATAATATAACACTCTACAAATTTCAACTATTCATAAAGTTTATGTTAAAAATATCAATAAGTTATATTTTATACTCTTATATTTTTATACACATATGTACATTAACAAGACAATAAAAACAAGTGTTATAGTGCAAAAGTTATATTATCACATAATAAAGAGAATGAATAACTCCCAGTAGTCATATGCATGCAAAAGAAGCACATGTATCCCAAAAGTGATGAATAAATTCTGCCCAGAAAAACTCCTCGTTTTGGGGACATAACAAATGACCCAATAATTGTACCTCTACAAGCTACAATTGAGAAAATGTGAAAGAAAATTGTTACAACATATTTGGTTAATGCACAAATTGTTATATTTGAAGTAAGAACATAACATGAATATATGTTTACATTTGTTCAAAATGTTCCTGTAGATACTAAAATATACCAGAGCTCCAACTGGCTTAAACCAAATGCTGCATATTGACGATAAAGATGACAGTAATCATGTATAAAATGTAGAATTTTTAAAAAGAATTTCAGAGTAAAATACTATGTAAATCCAATGAGTCAATCAAGCAGAAATGGTTCAAACATGCAACTAAATGATGGCTGTATGCCTAATTACATGTATATTTTAACATCTGCAGAGTGGATATTTTGTACATCTTCATTTTCAAGCTTACTCAAATACTGTGGTTCATGTTTCCAAATAAAGTCTTGGTCCTTGTCACATAGTTTTCACATTTTTTAAGAATTAAGGGTCCGTAGAGGTATAATTATTAATCAATTTTTATAAATTTGTAGAGATAAATCTGGCAGTGCAAAGTTTATGTGGTCTGCTTGAGAAAAATGTTAAAGAAACCTGGAATATTTGTTAACTTTAAATTATATATAAACACATATATAATATTAAATGTATTGAATTATTCCATAAGTCTTTGTTAACAATTTCGTCAATAAAATTTAAACAATTTTTAAGATCCGTGTCAATAAATATTATATATATATGAACATAGTTAGATAAAAGCATTTAACCCATATTATTAATAATTAAGGAAGATATATTTTCCTATAGTTAACCATCAGATTAATAAGCTTAATGATTTTATCCTATTTTATTAAGAACATCATTTTGAATATGACTAGCTACAGCAAGACAGCCACCTTGGACAAATCTTACAAAGTTGTCACCTACAAGAGGGCCAACTGCATACAGACCAGGATATGAAACGCTCTCATGAGTGTAAATATTTATATCAATGGGATTTTTTTTACAATCAATAGGTCTTTCAGGATGAATACCAAGTTTTAAATCATTGGATAAGAAAGACATATCAGGATGTCGACCAATGAGAACAAGAACATATGAAACTTTACAAACTGAAAAACTTTCATTTTCGCACGATGATATAATAACTGTACCATCAGGTTTAATTGAATGAATTTTTGAACAAGGAAATGCTTTGTAACCTTCATAATGAACACGGTTTGAATCTTTCATCATTTGATGGACTTTGTGATATTCAGGATATATATCTTGAGGAAGTTTGTTAAATATAAGACCAGGATCATTAACAGAACGTCGAAATACATGAATGATAGGAATGCCATAAAAACGAGCTGCAATCACAGCATCGGCAGCACTAAGTCCAGCTCCCACAATAACTAAACTACCAGAATTAGATAAAATTCTATTTTTATGTATAATCTTTTCTAAATCTGCCAATGAATGCAAAACAAATGGTAAATCTTGTCCTTCAACATTCAGCTTATTGGGTTGATCTGAATTTCCTGTCGCCAATACAACATGAGGAGAAACATAGTTAAATGACCTTTTTGGAATAGACAAATTAGAACTATTATCAAAATAACCATGAATTTTCCAGAGATGTTTATAGCCGAGATCATTAGCTGTTTCTGTAGGAACAGGAGCAATTGATGTAACCACTGTGTTATTTACAAAATATGAACTTAATCCTTGAGATTGTACACAACATGAATAGTATTCAGCAACAGTTCCAACTGTAGCACGCTTTTGACGTAATCCTGATTGTGTAGAATGCAGCCTATGGGGAGAAAAAAAAAGGAAAATTAAAATAGTGAAGAAATTGGTAACCTAATGCATGTCATGTTATATGTACATCATTTCCTACATAAAAACTCATAACATAATGAACACATGAAAACATTGATTACTTTTCTGAACAGGTGCTAAAACATTTCATAAAATTAATTTTCATATAGTGTGTTTTATATTTATAACACATACATGAGGCTCATTATGGTTAAAAGTAAATTAGAAAGAAAAAAATGTTCACACAACAGAACAAAAATTCATGTTAAATTCTATTTTTCTTAAAAAATTGTTTCAGGAAGTTATAAATTTTAGAAGTTAATATATTTATATTAATATGAGGATGATTCCAAAAGTTTAGAATGCTTGTTTCCATAGACATTTTCATTCAAGATAATAAAAGAAAACTTATTTAAACACATATTGATATCTAAGCTGTTTTCCTAGATACTCGTAATTCAAATTAAAACATTTGTCTTCTTTCAGTTCTCTGTGTGTGGTTCATTGTTACTTTCTTTCTGGTTCTTGTCCAAACACTTTGGAGAAATTGTGATAATCACACTCCAATAAGTCCAGTCAATTATTGATTAAAATATTTGATTTTGGTTCATCAGTCACAACTGAAACTTGACCTGATCATTCTATAACCATACACATTCATTTACCCACCATTAAACAGAACACATCCTTTTTTAAACTGAAGCTTCATTATCACATTTTTAAAATTCTTGGGTTATCTCTGTAAATTTTAGTATAGAGTAGATTTTTCTACATTTAAAAAAAAGCATATCAAACTACAAACCTCACACTCGGTATGACTTAATTTTTTCACGTGAAAAGGACAGAACTCAATGTGGTACTACGCTCTCCCTACTTTCACTCAAAACTAACTTGTGAATTTTAAGAAACAGATTTAACATATATTAGCTCTTTTACACAGCAGGTCTTGAGTGTCAAAATGACTCAAACCGGTCTGAAATAATGCTGTTATACAGGTTCACAGCCATGAAGACTCAACTAGTGTGACTGTGCTGCTCATTGTAAGACTATCAAAGTTAAAATCACAACAATGAAACTGGGAGCAACTAAAGTTACTTCAATCATAAATTTGATAGATTTGCTTCGATTTTGAATAATAAACCTAGACATTCTGCCAATGAAAAATTTTCTAATAAAGTACTAAGAAATTTGGAAGAAAGCTAAGTCTAGACCAGGGGTTGGCAAACCATGGACGACCAACTTTATGTGGATGCAGTAAATCTTCAAAATTCTGTTTTAATATTATTAAAAAAATATGTCTAAAAAATTATTCCTTTTTCCCATTTTCCTTAAACATATTTATTAAAAAAATTTATCTGTACCCCATACATATCTAAATATACATACATGGCATATCCAGCTCCTGACCAGGATGATTCAAATTAGGGTTACTTAAAAATAGGTCACTTAGTACAAGAACACAAACAATCTCAATCTTATATGAAAATGATAAAGGTTATATATTTGATAAATAAGCTTCACAACCATTATGTGCGCAAACAACCAAAGTAAATTTTAACTTTTTTAGCTTAAACATTAAATTAAAGAATAAAGCACTAACGTTATTGATATGAAAATTTCTTTCTGAAGCTTAAAATTGTAGCTCTCAACATTATGATATTAATTTCTATGGTTCAGTGCAAAAACAATCCAAATATTTTAATAGCTCTTAGACTAATGGAAAATGTTACCCTGTGAAAAACTTTTTTTAAATAGTAGAAAAAAATAATGGGAGAACAACAGTATCTTGATTGAGACTGCCGGCGAATCCATTCAAATTAATGTTCAAAATATTCAGATTCTACCTCCCTTGACATAACACTAGAAAATTTCTCAAAATACTTATAATGCAATAAAATGTAACAATATATGCAGTTTATAAAAAAGTACATACCTGTTTCTAGAAGCATCCCATTCTCGAATGCTAAGGTTAGGCAGCTCCATCCATGAACTAAGACTTATTGTTAAGGTTGAGCCATCCATCTTCTGCAACAGCAAAAGAAAAAGAAAAACCATGTTTCCCTTTACTTTCATAAATAACATTTTTTTTTATTAGCGAAAACAATATTTTTAAAACTATTTTTAATAATTGTTGTATATGAAAATTTCTGTTCAGATCTGCATTAAAAAATGAAGAGTAAGAAATTAACATTCATTTCCACCTATAATATATATATAGAGAGAGAGAGAAACAGATTGACACAGAGTGAAACACAAAAATTACATTAATTTGAAATTTCACTAAATTTGAAGTTAAGGATTATTTTTGAAGAATATATTTCCTAGTTTAGTCTTAATTTTTGTTTAGATAATAGTTTTACTCACAGAATTCGATTTTAGTTAGAAATGAAGTTATTTTATTTCAAAATGAAGTATTTTTATTTACTAAAATACTTATTTAGTTTAATGTAGAATATAAAGTAATTTTTTTAATATTTTACTACTTTCAACATGTCAAATAAACGTCATGAAAAACATGACATCAGCAGTCTAGGGATATAATACTCTTGCTGATAAATTTTTTAATGTTGATTACTACTAAGATACGATGAAATAATGCTACTATTTTCTAAGAAAATCAGAATACATTCTGACATTGAGGGGAAAAACCCCAAATTTAAATTTTACAGCAATACAAACACTTCTGCATACACACAAATTTTTTAAAAAGGATATTTTTTGAAAAAAATAAATAATCTAAACATATACACTAAGCATTTATTACTGTATATATATACACATATATATATTTTTTAATTTAACACTTCAGCTCTATACCGACTATGAATTGTGAACCTACAGTCTGTTTAGTTTCCCTTTAAAATTAATATAATAAAAAAAGTCTTAGAAAAAAATTTCATAAACATACCTGCCATGATCCACCAGGAATGCCTTTACCAAGTATAACATGATCCAATACATTTTCAGAGTTAAATTTCCACGATATCACAGATGGATTTTCAATTCCCAAATCTGCCTGAGGTCGAACTAATGTGTCAAATAACACAGACACAGGATTCACAGATCGTCCCTCAAGACCTTCAGAGAGGTAAATCAAATCCTGATGCAAATAAAAAAAGGGTTTGTTGAATTCTCAATCATAATATAAAATTTAAGAGGAACATCTATCATTACACATCACATTTGACACATTAGAGGTAAAAGAATTAAATTAAAACATTTTCAATGTTATCTATAAATTTTAATTCAATATAAAGAGAAAAATGGTCAAATTATATTTAGTTTGCATGAGTATTACATGCAATACCATAGAATTTCTTAGAGGACTCTTTTAGACATTTGGATGAGAGATAACTCTCATAAAAATCAAACATGGCAAAATATTCAACAAAAAGAATTGATAGCATAATATCTATCCTCTTGGGTTTCAGCCCAGTCAGGACAATGTTTATTTAACAAAGAAAAAAATGCATAAATATAGAGCAGAAAGAAATTTCATATCCATTCCTTAAGCCATGGGTGTATAAACTATGACAGCTGGAGAACCACATTGAAAAAAAAATTGTTGGGCCACACATACTAGTTGATTCATAAATAATGTGTGTGTGACCAATTTCAGAGCATCATAAATTTTTGTCGAATTAAGTTATTTACGCAAAATTTTCAGTTTGGTTTCCTTTAAGAAATAGTACACTTTGCATAAACATTTCGGCCAAGCCCAAGAGGTTTTTTGACCATTTTAAGGGATATTTTAACCAACTGTCTCTTTGATTGTTTTTTGAAGCCCTTGGAGGTTTCTTACTTAACATCTGTTTTTTAAGAATCCCCATAAAAAATAATTGCAAGGAACACAGTCAAGGGATGGTGGTAGCTATTTCTCAAGAGATAAAATTTTTTTTAATCTTTGAGCCATTTTAAAGTTAAAGACATTTACTTTTTTTGATCAAGTGTTTCAAAACTTTATTCTGATAGTATTTAGCATCAAAATTTTAGCCTTTAGATCTACAAAAAATGGTTTTGTTACGCCTTGAGAGGTCATTTCCATAACACCCAATGGCCAATTGCTTTTTGCAAAACAGCTGCATCTTTACAACGTTTTTTTGCGCAAAATATATTGTATCTTTGCTTTGCGAGTTGTGAATGACAGATGAAGCAGTGCTTCATCCAAGGTTATCCGTGCTTTGTATCTGCCTTTGCATAACATTAAATACAGAGGCCACAAGAAAGTTTTTGTTTTGTTTTTCTATGGTCTTAACAGACATTTGAAGACAGACTGATTAATTCACTTTTTTACAGCCAATTTTCTGTATCTGACGACAAATTGTTGATTGCGATACCTGTAGTTCCTTTGCTAATGTTTTTTGAGGCAGATTTTCTACAAAGCTTTTTCAGCTTCTTTTTCTTTTCCCTCAAGGACTTCTTTTGCCCAATTTTTTCCTCTGCATCTTTTGATTGCCAGCCAAATCTTACTTATTTCTGAAGTTTAGATAGTAATCCATTAGCAAAATGTCTTTTCTGATTTTTTAAATGAATGCTTTATTTACAACAGAAAGTGGGCAATCATCCTTCAAATGCTTTAAAATTTTGTTTGGGGTTTTAATATCTAATTTCGGTGCCAAAATTTACTCCCACTAATAAAAATAATTAAATTACCAATTTAAATGTTTCATTTTAAAAATATAACTGGCAGCAAGCAATAAAAATTTACCATTCATAGTTATATGCTTTTAAAATTAGTCACACTATTTTTGAATAAACAGGTATAATATTTCAATAAATTGAAATAAAAATTAATTCTATGTATATACAGTATTGTGTTAATTACTTGGGACAAACACAAAAAGTTTCACAAATGTTGTTTAATTAGTATATGTTAACTTATATGCACGGTACAGCAATCTAATACAAAATATGTTGTCCTCTAGCTTGAATGAGATCCTGTACACGGTTTGGCATAGATTCAACTAAATTAAAACATCAATTTTTGATCTCGTCATCATAAAACCAAACTTTCATAGCATTCTCAATCATTGTTTTCTTTGTTGAGTGGTCCATTCTACTCTCTTCAACTACTATTTTTAATGCAATATTTACTTGTGAAATAAAAGTTGCACCTTCACTTTTTAAAAATAGCCAGATATATTTTACTTAAGTCATGATAATCTAAATTACAATACAATGCAGATGATAATTTACATGAATAGACGTAAAATTGCTTTAAAAAATAGCACAAGAACAAAATTTATACAAGAAGTCTGACCACATAAATGTACATCTTAATTCAATGAAAAAAAATATTTTTCAATCTTCAATGTTTTCAAAATCTAGAGATAGTGAAATTTTGTTAAACAAAGCCGTTTTAAAACTTGAAAGTTTATTAAAATTAAAAATCTTTGATTCCTGAATACAAAACTGACTCCAGGTTTTGATGGTTTAATCTTACGAAAATTAAGATGTTTCAATGGATGGAAAAAAATAAAACAATTTATCTTTTACTTCGAATATTAACACTCGCTTCTAGGAAAAGAACAAGATTCTTAAAAAAAACCTGAGCATAGCCATTTTTTAAAAATATATTGGATATTTAAGAATTAAAGAAGAATTCTGATGCGAGAGAATAACTTTCCAAAATATCCACCATAAATTCAAAGCATGTAAAATATTAATTGTGGAACTATTTTAAAACTATTTACCTGTTGAAGTAGAGACTTATCTCTGTTTTCTTCCAATCGATACTGCAAGAAATCAATAGGATGTGGTACTTCATTATAATATGGCCAATTGCCACTTAGCATGTATGACAATGTGATACCAGATGGCCCATTGCCTGATAAAGAAAATATATAATTAAATGTACAATAATGCACACGCACATAATGTAAAAATTATTCTAAGATTTACATTTTAATATAAATTAAAATTTGATATGCAATAAATTATTTTAAATATCTTTATAAATTTATCTATACCTAGTTTACTGGAACAATTTTACATGGCATCTCGGAAGTGTGTTGATGTAAAAATAGGATCTGAATTAATCAAACTCATTGCCTTAAAAAAGCTTGACATAACATATATATATATCCTCCTTGTTATTTTTTTATTTAAAAAAACATTTTATAGCTTTTTGTATTGATATCAAAACTAAGTATGGAGTTTCCAGATTATTTTTAAAAAAAGCTACTTAATATAAGATTTAGTATGCTTCACAATGAAAATTACAAATGTGATTAATTATGACCGAGAAAATATACTTTAACCCAGGAAATAAATTAGAATTACAACCTAATTTAAAAAAATCAAAGTCGATGAAAGGAAGATGCAATAAAACAGTATGTCTAGTTTAAAATAGCCACAAACTGACCAGAAATATATATATTGTTCAGGAGAAAATCTGTTAGTTCAAATTACATATTTATGGAGAATCTTGATTTTTAAAAAATGAAGCTTGACAGAGATATATTTCCAATTTACTATCAACATTATTAAAACAGTAAAAAAAATTTTCTTATAGCAACAAATTTTGTAGAATAGTAATATATTTTCTCTTTGAATAGCTGTGTTTAACGAGTTTTGCACAGAAATTTAATATCAAGACTAAAAATAATACATTTAAATTTAGACGCAATAAAATATTTATGCATTTTTTCCCTTCAATAACTGACAAAGCATACATAACAATCTAAAAATTTGTATTTAACAAAGAATTCCCCAAAAATAAATTAAAACTTCTTTATCGAAATTGATTTTATGTTTCTTATAATAAATAATGCAACATTTTAATTAAATATTACCTCTACATCCCATCTAAAGAACTGTTTTTTAAAAAAATTAGACTAAAAAGCAGGCTAAAAGCAGCATTATAATTGAAACTTAACAAATTTAAGCAAAATTTAAAAAAGATTTAACAGTTTAAAAATCCAAATCTTAAGCACTTTCCACAGTTATAATTACCAGTACAAGCAGACTGCATTCAGCATTAAGATTTTAGTTTCAACAAATTAATACAACAAATAAACTAGAAAAAATTCATTAAATCTAATTAGATTGTAACCATTCATTATTCCTGGATACTTCAAATACAATTTTCTGTTTATAACTCTTCCATTAGAAAAATATATATGCAACCTCAACCTCTTATTTATAATCATTAATATTTTGTAAATAACATTAAGAGTCAAGATATTTACCAATAACAACAGCATCTTTGAAAACTTGATTTTCCATAAATGTTAGAATTAACAGCAACAATAAACAAATATATGCAAGTATCAATTAATTAAGTTACCTGAAAAAAATTAAAATTGATTAGTACTTTATTCTAAAGTAGAAAAATAGACAAATATATTAATTTTATAATTAAAATGAAGTACATTAAACCATTTTAATACATAATTCAACAGGAGTATTAAAGCATTCACATGACAAATTTTTCTACAAATTAAAAAATACAAAAATGAAATACACATGCTTAAATGCGTATGCTCAAAACAACTACAATTTAGATAAAAATCAATAACTTTTAATAGATATACTTATTGAAAATCTTTTAAGGGATCATCTATATATAATGGGCTCATATTAATTTATAAGGAGAAAAGGAAACAATTGAAATATGTCATAATACAGAAATTTTTGACTTATGCAAATTTATTTACAAACAAATCAGACATTCCACTCTGATAATTTTCTTTTGCTTTAAAATAACTCAAATATTGGTTATTTTATGGATATTAAATATATTCCAAGTCATTAGATTAGATTCATTATTAAATAGAGCCAAATTATTATTGATTTAACATTTTACACTTCCATGTTCACAGATATAGCAAATTCATTTAACGTATAGTACAGAAGAATTAGGTTACACTAGGAGAAAAAGGAATTAGTGTAATTTCTCTAGGTCTTCTCTATCTGAAAGTAGTTCCTCTAAAAGCTGGAACTATATAAAAGTTTCGCATGTGTAATACTGTTTGGATTGATCACTATATATTTAGGAATTAAATCTAGTTCTGAAAGAATTTTCTTTCTGAAAATAAATTATTCTTGCTTTTGGTAGTTTAAATATTTAATTTTAAAATTTTGTAAGGAAATCAATTTCATTCAAGGAATACATAGTTACAATAAATAATCATGCAAAAAAGTTAACATATTAATTGCTTTCATAGAAATAACTAACTTCATATACTTCAGAGAATGAAATATTACTTCAATGAAGAAGCAAATACACAGAGAAAAATTACAAATCGATTCAATAAAAAGAAATTACTTACAGTATGCGTTACGTAATTTCCTTTTATGACAGTTGATCGCCATAGTACATCTTTACAATAATTGAGTAAACGATGATGGCAAAATAATATGTCATCTAACACATCACTTAATTCACTATAATATGCTTTCAAACAACAATAGACCATGATTAAATCAAGATGAAGCTCAACTGCATATCGATAATATTGAAAATCAACAGACAACTACGGTTCGCCGGCGATGCCACAACAAAGAACGATAAAATAGATTTTAGTTTTGGTTCAACAAATGCTGTTGCTTTTGATGTCTCTTATCTGGGTACTTGTATCACTTATGCAAAAAAGAAATCTGAAGAGTTATTTGCAGCTTTATGCAAATCTACAGCTCTTACTCATTATTTTGAACTAAGCCATATTTTAAATGCAAAACAATGCTTTACAATAAGAAGAAAAAATATCACATTGGAGATGTAGAAATGTCGCAGGGAAATGAAATTAGAGATTTAATCAAATCATGGAAAATGCTAAAATAAAAACTATTTGGGTCATTAACCTGAAGAAAGTCAGTGATTTGATAAAATCCCTGAACTGTTTTTAGAGAAAAGATGAAATGAATAAGTCAGAGAACAGGAGCAGCACTATTTTTGCTCCTCTCCCCTCCCCTCCGGCATCCGTGCCAGCAAACACCCTAACATTATGCATGGAAGGTTGCGTGCATTTTTATTATTGTTTTCTATATTTCGAGTATTTTTTTAAATACCTACAAAAGGAGTTCAGATGAAACTATCAGGACGTTTATGAAAAAGAAAAACCTTTGTGGACTCGCGAAAGGACAGAAGAAACTGTAATAATCATTGATTAAATTAAAATTAGCACACACCATTACTCAAACTGCAATGGACACATAAACAGTACTATTATGGAAAAAATACGATGCTATGGAAGTAGGTACGAAAAAATCTGATTTCGAAGAGTGTCCGAATCCGATTCAGTTGTAAAAATCGTATTAATGGGAACATTTTCACATCGCATATTTCAGGAAATACATCAGTCAATCCCAATCGTTTCAAGGCGCGCGGACTTCGTCCGCTCGCCATCTTTAGCAGGCGTAATGCCATTGCCCATTAATTATCTACTTAAATCTAATACTTCTTTCTTATGTTAATTTATGCAACTCTAATTTAGGTAACTTAAATTTATAAATTCTGATGTGGAGGTACACCCCCTCGGGGGTAGGAACTCCGTAATTCTACACGCCTCTTGCCTCTTGCATCAGTCAATCTGCCACGAAGGAAGAGATAAAAGGCTGTATAGATTGAAATCGAAATGCCTAATACCTACTTCAGTTGCACTGGAGTTTTTAAAGTTATGCAAAGTAAGTGAGTAAAATTTTTTTTTCCAAACAACGGAATCATTGCTTACCCAATTGTATTTAGCGACTTCACTCAACATGTTCAATTTAATTTAGATTACTTACAGTGGACCCCAGGTAGAAATTACAAATGCATATTAATTTCTACCTAGGGTACCTTTATACTATAACCACGAGACGAAATTCAGCTTTCTTTGACCGTTGATCATAAAGATCTGAAGTAAAAATAATTTTATTAAAATATCTATAAAAGTAGGTTGTCAACTCATATGCTACAAAGTGACAAGGATCGTGAGTTTTCAGCTGCTGTCATACAAAAATTAACAAGCCTGTGACCAACGTACAAAATTATAAATGGTGGGCCTAGACATCCAACTACTCAAGGATCCGTTGAGCGATCAAAACGAGATGTTGAAGCTAAGTTATGTGTTTGGCTAATTGACAATCACACAAAAAATTGGGCAATAAGTTGTCATTAGTTAAATTCCAAAAGAATTTCTCTTTTCATCAAAGTATTAAACAATTACCTTGCAAAGCTTTATGTGGAACAGAACCTAGACATATTTCGAAAACAACCAAGACAGATTTCGAAAAAGGTGCTTGAAAAATTTGTTACTGAAGAGGATTTGGATCAACTTTTCAGTTTGAAGGACTATGATATTATTTTAAGGATATTATTTGAAGGACTATGACATTAAATGATATTTTTTTTGAAGGACTATGGTATTATCTTACGAGAAGCTTCCTTAGAGAACAACAACGGCGCTTGAGCTTTGAAAGATCTACAAGCATCCGACTAAGCAGATTTACAATGCTTAAACTTCAAATTATCTATTAATTAAATTAGCAATAACACTTGAATGTCACATGATCTTCCAACAGTTTATTTACTTTCCAAAAAGGCTATAGATATAGAGGATCTACTATAAATTGAATCAACTTCTTTATTGGCAACAAGACAACTCGAGCCAGTTAACAACTCTACTTCAACAGGTGAAAAATCTGTAGTATCACTTGCATCAAAAGGAAAGCAGCAGTCAGTAACAATAATAACAATAAAGCATGTTGTGCTTTTTGGAGAATAAAATCAACTGAAGTCTATTCTTGTGGCATTTATAAAAATCCGGTGCACGCAATATGTGGGAATACAGTAAGAGAACAATATGGATCGAAAATTTTATACTGTTTATGTAAAAAAGAAGAGACCATTAAAGATCAAAAAGAAAATGCTACAAAACACCTGAAAAGGTAGCTGAGAAAATGAAAGAATTTTTTTTGAAGTTTAAAGATATGTTAGTGAATTCCACAATTTTGGTGCTGTACCTAAAGTAGATAGAGATCTATTAGATGGAAATAACATTGAGGGGATCGTATTAAATTTAAAAAATAATTTTTTTATCTCAAATTGGTATCTCAGATGGCATTATAAAAGATTGGCTACCTAGAAACGCTCTTCAAACACATTTACTGAAACAGTTCCACATATTAATCCAAGTCTGCACGAGATTTTCATAGAAACAGTTCAGATATTTGATCAAATCACTGACTTTCTTGCAGGGAAATGACCCCAGAAGTTTTTATTTTAACATCTTCCATGATTTGATCATATCCCTTAGAAATCCCCAATTTTATCATTTCCCTGAGACAAAAATACACGATGGTCTACAGTTGATGGGTTTGTCAATGAGAACAATTTCAAATTTCAACATATGCTAAGTGTACTGACTTTGGTTAAAGGGTCTTCACGTCAAGTGGAAATAGATACCCGGAGATGTTCATTGTTAGAAATATTATTTCAAAGTAAACACAATGTTAGTTTAGTCGGCTCTCCAAATCAAATTGCTACTTTTTAAAGCAATTCAACTAATAAGGACCAACTGGATTAGAAAAGAAACATGATAATGATATCGAGAACGAATCAACACTACTCCATTTTTATAATTTCAACTTTCATTGCAAACGCGAAAAAAAAATCACTAGTTTATAAGAATCATTTATTGGGAGGGGAAAATGCAATACTAAGATAGAGAGGTAGAAAATAACTTTTTAAAAAGAGATTTATATACCTCATATACTTTCATTATTACACCATAAGCAATCTTTAAAAGTGAATAGAATTCCTATCAAATACACTCATGGACAAAGAAATTAGCGCACCAAGAAATAAAATTGCGGGATAGAAACGAAACTTGGCATGAAGGTACATGTCGGGGAGATACGCAAATGATTAGAAATGCAGCGTGATTGCGCATTACGTATAGCCGGTAGAGGGCGTTTAACGTCGTTTTCCGTGGAGTATAAAACAGGTAATCAAAGCCTGTTTAGTGTGCTGAATCGTTTACAAAGGAAGCGCTGAGGTAGACATGCCATTACGCCGTTTTTGAAGATACTATGAGCAGCTGTCGCAGTTTGAGAAGGGGAGAATCATCGGCATGATGGAAGCTGGGTGGTCAGCTAGGCGTGTAGCTCGTCAGTTAGGCCACTCTGATTATGTTGTGAGGAGGTGTTGGGACCAGTGGATCCGAGAGATGTCATTTACACGAAGACCAGGCTCAGGACGTCCTCGACAGACCAGTCGTCGAGAAGACCGTCACATCATAAGAAATGCATGCGTACTTCCAACTGCTTCATTGGCCACCATCCAAGCACAGGTAGCACCTTCACTAGGGGCTTCTGTGTCTTCTCGAACCATACGAAGGCGCCTAACTGAAGGACATTTGGGATCGCGGCGCCCATTACGTGTGCTGCCCTTGACGCCCACCCATCCACGCCTCCGCTTGGAGTGATGCCGCACACGAGGAAACTGGACTGCAGCGGAATGGAACCAGGTCGTCTTTAGCGACGAATCCAGATTCAATCTCGGCAGTGATGACACTCGTATTCGTCTATGGAGACACCGTGATGAATGCCTCAATCCTGCCTTTGCTTTACAGCGACACACCACTCCCACAACTGGTGTGATGGTATGGGAGTCACTGCATACAATACACGGTCACCCCTAGAATTGATCTGTGGCACCATGACAGCCCAGTGGTATGTCTATGACATCCTGAAACCACATGCGTTTGCAACGGCTCCCAGGAGCCATTTTTCAACAAGACAATGCTCGGCCTCAAACGGTAACTGTTTTCTCTGCTTTTTTTTATTAAAAATAATAGATGACACACAATTATGTAAGGTATAGTTAAAGACAGTATCAATTATTTTACTAATGGCTCCTTTCATGTCGTGTTATTTACAAGGCATGACTATTAACCTTGCTTGAAAATATCATTTAATGTGACCTGAACAAGTATGTCGTTGGATACTTTCGATCCTTAAATCCAAAATAATTATCACATTTTTTAGTCTCTATATTTCATGATTAGTAACGTCTGAATAATGCATGAATATTCATAATCATGTAGGTTTAAAAAAAAAATTAACTACCGTATTTACTCGAATCTAAGTCGCCAATGATTTTTAACCGTACTTCTTATTTTCAACACATTTTTGAGAAAAAATAATAATAAATGTGTAAATGTTCCTCGATATCCGTTACTTAAGTTAATAAAGTTTTAAATTAGAAATAAGTTAATAATTTATTTTACCAGTATAAAAACTTTCAAATATACATACAGTAATAATATAATTACTCCAACCATCAGTATCATATAACGAAAATGATTAGTCCTTCCCATTGTCACAGCTGACTTCGAAACTGGTGCGAGCTTCATCATTTTCTCACACGGTGTCGTCTTCCGTGCCCTCCAATGCATTTGTTATGCAACATTGTTTGTAAAAGAATGTATTATAAAGTCTCTTCGATCTTTCTTCTAGGCAGCAGGTATCTATTCTGCAATTTTCGAAGCACTTGCCCTTCTTGAATGGCTTATTTGCCTTGCATTGCAGCATTTGTATTGTAACTCGCAATCCTTTAGATCGAACGTCACGTACAAATTGAGCAAAACTACCATCTACATGAGAGTTTCTTGTATTTTTTGGTCAGTGAAAGACTGTTGAACATTTACAAGCAAAAATCATATTTTAACGCCATTGCCATATATTTGCTTCATCCTCGTCAAATTTTTAATGGCAGCTGCTTTCATTGCCTCCCTTTTCATACTTGAGTCTAAGTGAACTCGTCTTGGTGCTATTAACGATACTTTTGATATTCAGGTGATTAAAAGAAAGCACATAAATTTTTTTTTAATACGAGTAGACAACGACTGTGTATTAAAGATAAACTGTAGAATGGGTTGAGTCCTCGATACATTTTTCATTTGAAAGAGGTGAAGCTCAATTTCCCCCATCCAACAAATGCTTTGCCTTCGATTCTAAGCAGCATCCGATTTTCAGTAGCACTAATATTGGAAAACTATTGCGGCTTAGATTCGAGTGAATACGGTAAATACTTTTTTGAAGTTAAATTACATAAAAAACACTTTTCCTCTTGAAACAAATAAGTAAAGTTACATTAAAAAATACAATTATTTTTCAGGTTATACAAGCTTCTTCTGTTTTAAAGTAGCGTAATAGTTTAATTTTTATGAATAACTTTTCATGAAATTTGATAAACACAAAACTAAAGAACAAATTACGTAATCAGTGCCAATTTATCCATTGGGCGCTTAGGACTGGCTCCCAGGGGCCCAGAAGGACCCAGATAAGCTGGACTTAACCATATTTTCTGGTTATAAATTACGATCCGTGAGTGCCAAGGGGGCCTGTAGACCTTCTGCAACCCAGAGCCCGAAATGAGCTTAAACAGACACTGTACGCAATGGATTTTCGCAAATTATTGGAAATTTAATTGCCCCAAGCAAGGTCACAAAACGTCCTTGCACTTTCTTTTCCAATCCAGCCTTTGGCATCAGTACGTACACGGATGGAGTGGTATGTACACGTTTGATACGTACACGACTTTAATAATAAAAAATGAATCAATAAGCAAAAAAATGCGGTTTTCATTGCAGTAAATAGTTACAGACGACTATAAGTAAATAAAAAAAATATTTTTCTTATTCTATTGGGGACAATAGAAGATTTTTAAAAAGCAGCAAGATGAAACTTCAGTTCTTAATTAAATTACTTTCACCAAACTGTTACGTCATGAAAATAAATACGTATTTAAATACTTGCGTATCTCAATGATTAACACACATTTAAAAGTAGTTAAAAAATAATAAGATTTTGCCAACAGAAAATATTGATAGATAAAATGAGGTAAAAAAATTAAAACATATACGATAAATAAGGTGACGTTATATATTTTTTGATACGTGTTCAGAGATGTTACTCCCTTTTAATCTAATCTTTTGAATTCAGAAGCACTCTTTTAATTCACGTCTTGAATTCACGTCATTTTTCTAGAAAATTTTGTTGTTGAAGAAAAAAGCGAAACAAGTAGCACTATCAAATGAAAGCTAATGAAAAATCTTTAGTGTGATGTTGGAATAGGTCAGTTTTTAAGCAATGACATACAGTTACGACTTCAAAGGCATTATTTCATAGTCTGTAAATAAATGACATAAAAAGCAGTAAATGATGCAAAAAAATCTTATTGAGCTGAAAATTTTAGTGTTCTATTTATCACATTAATATTTTAAATTTCATTACGATATTTTTTCAGACAGAGAGAATAAACATTAAAAATGTAGATGGATAAATGGAATACTCTATATTATATTAATTTATATTTTCTTGTTTTATAAAACAAATTAAATTTTGTATGAGCAATATACATATTTGAAATTGTTTAGTCTTGTCACCAAACAAATAAAAAAAGAAATTAGTAATGAAAAAGTGCAAAGGTTGCATATTTTTATTATAAGTAAGAAGTAGTTTTTAGTATAATTACTGTGAAAAATTTACTTTCTGTTTCACCATGCAATCTCTTTACGTCAGAAAGAGAATGTTTCTATCCAGTTACGATGGTAACCATTACCACAATAGAAGGATTTGTATATGCAACTGGAAAACGGATAAACAATTTGAAGACTGATAGAAATTCCCTTTCGAGAAAAATCAATACAATTTTTTCTTATTGCACAACCGCTTGGAAGAATAATACGAGTAGTGATATATTTTTAAAGTTCTCGAGGTTATCGTATATTATAAAAGCAACAAATGCATATGCACTTTATGGTTTAGTGAAATACCATCTGGATCAACTCTGTTGTATGCAACTCGACTATATAAGTATCAACTTGGTGAATTATTTTTCCAACAAAATATTAAAATATGATTATAAAACTTAAGAAAACGAGATTTTGATGCGAAATTCTTCTTCACAAAATTAGTACTGAAAGGCAGCCATTTTCTAAAAATTTAAATCAGAGTACGTGTTTGAAAGTGAGCTTTATAAAAAATACAAATACCTTTCCTATATAAGAAATTTTAATCTGTTAAATGAAAAATGTTTTTTTAAAAATATATTCCACACAAAAAAAATTTTTTTTTTAAAAAAGGAGATAGCTCAGGTAATGGCAAAAAATTTATATGATTATAACAATCCACTTTGTGAAATATTTTTCGTTTGCTTTTTTGAGTAAATATTTACTAACATCGGACACACAATAAAGCAACAAGAGGGCTATTGGTGGGGCAGTACTCGTAATTCTGAATCATGGTCAAGTGACGAAAGCGACATCTATGCTGGCACTCCTCTCTAAACTGCCACATAAAGCTAATGGGAGAACGCTTAAGCTTTGATATATTTAACGCCTATCGGTGGCTCTTCATCGGTACTGGGCTCGAACCCATGCACGCCGGCTACGAGTCCGTTACTTTGACCACTAGGATACCACCTCTACCAAATACATACTAAGCATACAACATAAAAATATGATATTAAAAATATTCAAGATCATGTTTCAATATTTTTGAATAATGCAATAAAGTTTTAAGTCTATAAAAGTAAAAGAATAAAAAAAAATATACTGTTATCAAATTGTAAGGCTATTTATACAAGAGAGATAGTTATGTTAACGTCGCACTATAAAAGCACAACACGAGAGCTATTGGCAACGGACCTCGTAATTTTGAGCCTCCAAGCTCTCTCCAAACTACCTCACCACGCGAAAGGGAGGACTTCATGCCCAGACAGATTTAACATGCATCGGCCCATCCACACGTTGGGGCTTCAGTGGCACTTGGGCTCGAACTAATGACGCATCGGTTACGAGTCCGTAACCATTACAACTAGGCTACCGCGACCACTGTCTTCTTTCTTGAGTGAGTGAATATTAACGTCGCACTGTTCAGCAATACGAGGGCTTTTGACGACGGACCTCGTCATTTTGAACCATGGTCAAGTGACGCGGATGACACCTGAGCTGGCCCCACCCTCTCCTAACTACCACACCAAACCAATGGGAGGACGTTTGAGATCTCGACAGATTTAACGTGCATCGCTCCCCTACACGCCTGGTCTTCAGTGGTACTGGGCTCGAACTCATGACACGCTAGCCATGATCCGATGCCTTGACCACTTGGCTACCATGGCCACGTCTTCTTTCTTGAAGATGCGAGTTTAAGAGTAAACCATCGTCATTGTTTAAGCAAGAAGTTCGTGCTAATGTGTTTGTAAATAGGTGCATCAGACATTATAGTGCTTTAATGTTGACAGTTGAAATTGCCAGAACAAAACTAATTCTTTAGATTCATAGAATTCACATTCATTTTTAGTCACATAGATTTAAAGAAACGAGCAAAATTGAATTACGTATCATTTTTCAAGTTGATTGTTTATATAAGTATTCATAATTTTTTGGACTCTTTTCGCAAATTTTAAATATCAGCGAAAATTTCTGTATTTTTACTTAAACTCTGACATTGGAAGCAAAAATTTTACAGTCATCAAGTATTTAAATTGCAGATAAAATATTTCTCAGCAACTTTTAGTTTTAAATTGACATTAAGAACACGAAATATATTAAAGATATCTGAAGACAAAAATTTATTATTTATATGTGAATAAGAATAAATTCGGAAATTGAATGTGTTATTGACAAAGAATGATTGTGCGTCAATGGTATTGAATGGATGGGGGGGGCTATATTTTTCTATCCATCTATATATTTTTTCTAACTTTTTTTTTTTTTAATTAATTTCTTTTCTTTTCTAAAGATTATATTTAGATAAACATTATATGAAGTATTATTATTAAGCTAAAAAGATAATACAAGTTTTTGTGTCGTAGTTTTAACGAATATGAATTCAACCAATCAATTCAATTAAGAAAAAAAAAATCTTGGAAAAATGATGGATTGGGAATTAGAAATATGTAATACGTAAGAGGAAGAGAGGAATTTTTAATTTTCTAATTCTTTCTTCACCGATATAAGAAATCAACTAATTTCCATTGCGTGTTCATTGCTCCTTGAAGTGCCAAGATTAATGATTCACAAATTTATTTTTTTAGCTTGTACGATTCTAACCTCTAGATCATTCTAAAGAGTCATTTCCTCTCTTTACATGCCTGATTGGGAGTCCCTTATTAATGATTTTCCCTTCATCTTTGTTTTCATTCGTTTTCAATGTCTTACATAACATGATACAAGAAGATAAAAGTGGACCTCTAATCTTATTCTGCACTTTTTTTTTTTTTTGGATTTATCGAATTTTGCATGAATAAGAAATTTAAGTATATTCTCTGAACAAAATCGTCAGAATTTCGAAATTTTAGGTAAAACACGATTTATTTCAGCTCTGTCAAAAGGAAACAATTATTAAAATTTTGCACAATAACATCCAATTTATATATATATCAATGACGCACATAGTTTGAGGGTAGAAAGTCCACCATTCTCGCATCATACCTCATCATACCTCTAGACCAGCGTGTCTGAAACTGTGGGGCGCACCCCCGGGGGGGGGGGCGTGATAATCAAACGAGGGGGACGCAAGCATGTAGAAAATAAAACATTAAAAAATTGTCTGAAAGGAAGCGAAACAAAATACATTCTGACATAATTTTAAATAAAATACGCATTTACACTGTTATAGTATATTTATAAATGTAAAAGTACTGCACAATGTATTTGATAATTAATTTATAACAATACCAAGTTAAGAACAAGTTTAATAATTACAAGTGACCCCGTGAGTAAGTGAATATTTACGTCGCACTGTTCAGCTAAATGAGGGCTTTTGGCGACGAACCTCGTAATTTTGAACCATGGTCAAGTGACGAGGATGACACCCGAGCTGGCACGCCCTTCTAACTACCACACCACACCGAGGACGTTTGAGCTTTCGACAGATTTAACGTGCATCACTTCCCTACACGGCGGGTCTTCAGTAAACTCCTGACACGCCAGTCACGAGTCCGTTACCTTGACCACTCGGCTACCGCGGCCACATGTGATCCCATGGGCTTATATACAAAATTATACATAAAATTTAGTACTTATATCATAATTTGTACGTTTTACAATAAAAGTCGTGTTGTAGCTTTACGTCAAGTACAACATTATTGAATTCAATACATTGTTATTGTATGGAGGGGGGAGGGGCGCAAAGAAAATTATGACCGTAAATTTTGAAAGTTTGAGAAGCACTGCTCTAGACGATTGTCGGGAACAAAAAAAAAAAATACATCATTGAACAAATAATCAGTTTTAATTAATAAAAAAATATGAATAGAAAAAAAATTAAGCTACCAGAAATATTAAAAACATAGTATGTAAATATTACTGAATACGTAAAATTATAATCAATCGAAAAACATCAAGGGTGATGGGGGTCCGACCCCCTCAGAGCCGCCCCTTGTGTGTGTGGTGCGCCACATATATAAATATATATATATTTTTTTGTTAAATGCTTTGCACAAGTGTTTCGCTTTAAAAAAAGTACAGGACGTAAAGAGAGACAGAACCAACTACTTTTATATGCTGACAACTCTATTTTTATATCTTTTTATTACTTCAACACGCACTCTACCCGATTGTTACTTTCAACACATTATTCTAATCTTACATTATTCAAATAATTACATCAAAGCTTCCTATGCCATCTGACAGTATGAATTTCCAATACCTTCATACACTCATTCTCCGTTATATACATTTCAGGCTCTTGTATAATTACAACGCTCATTTGAAATATGACTCAAGTAATACTCTTCTCTTTATGAAAACGATTAACATAGCCATCAAAAGATTATTGTGATTAAACGTGCAATACCATTTGCGCGTTAAACGTGCCCGTTGCAATACCATTTGCAATTTATCAGGAAGTTTTTTTCCGCACGTGAAATTTCAAAATATACGAATCGATTTTATCATGTTGATAAAGCATCTTTATTTGATTACACAGATAGATTTTATTGAATATTTATTCAGATAAAACTCATTTTTTTTATAGCTAAATTCGTATTTAGACAAATCATTCTTTATGTTTGAATAATTTTATATAAAGAGTCAAAAATAGAGTTCGTGCCGCTTTAACAATTGGTGAAATGAATAGTTGCATAAGAATAACATTATTTATAATACAGTGGGGGGGGGGGAAACGAACAAATTAATTTATGATGATAAAAAGAGGACACGGAGGGTTTAAAATAAAAATTAAATTAAGAAAAGTATATTATCAATTTATACATTTTTTCTCGAAATAGTTTTTCCTCAATCCCTTAAGACTTTTTTACTCTCCACTCCTGCTCCAACCCCCAAAAATATATATCCTAATATTATACGAGCATTTCCCGATTTCTTTCTTTTTTTCCATTAGTTACAAAAAAAACAAATATTGTAGAGTTCAACATATCAAAGGAAATTAGAATGAAAAAAGAGCCATGGAAGGAACAATGTTCTATACCTTCATACACTCATTCTCCGTTATATACATTTCAGGCTCTTGTATAATTACAACGCTCATTTGAAATATGACTCAAGTAATACTCTTCTCTTTATGAAAACGATTAACATAGCCATCAAAAGACTATTGTGATTAAACGTGCAATACCATTTGCGCGTTAAACGTGCCCGTTGCAATACAATTTGCAATTTATCAGGAAGTTTTTTTCCGCACGTGAAATTTCAAAATATACGAATCGATTTTATCATATTGATAAAGCATCTTTATTTGATTACACAGATAGATTTTATTGAATATTTATTCAGATAAAACTCATTTTTTTTATAGCTAAATTCGTATTTAGACAAATCATTCTTTATGTTTGAATAATTTTATAAAGAGTCAAAAATAGAGTTCGTGCCGCTTTAACAATTGGTGAAATGAATAGTTGCATAAGAATAACATTATTTATAATACAGTGGGGGGGGGGGAAACGAACAAATTAATTTATGATGATAAAAAGAGGACACGGAGGGTTTAAAATAAAAATTAAATTAAGAAAAAAATATATTATCAATTTATACATTTTTTCTCGAAATAGTTTTTCCTCAATCCCTTAAGACTTTTTTACTCTCCACTCCTGCTCCAACCCCCAAAAATATATATCCTAATATTATACGAGCATTTCCCGATTTCTTTCTTTTTTTCCATTAGTTACAAAAAAAACAAATATTGTAGAGTTCAACATATCAAAGGAAATTAGAATGAAAAAAGAGCCATGGAAGGAACAATGTTCTATACCTTCATACACTCCATTCTCCGTTATATACATTTCAGGCTCTTGTATAATTACAACGCTCATTTGAAATATGACTCAAGTAATACTCTTCTCTTTATGAAAACGATTAACATAGCCATCAAAAGATTATTGTGATTAAACGTGCAATACCATTTGCGCGTTAAACGTGCCCGTTGCAATACCATTTGCAATTTATCAGGAAGTTTTTTTCCGCACGTGAAATTTCAAAATATACGAATCGATTTTATCATGTTGATAAAGCATCTTTATTTGATTACACAGATAGATTTTATTGAATATTTATTCAGATAAAACTTTTTTATAGCTAAATTCGTATTTAGACAAATCATTCTTTATGTTTGAATAATTTTATAAAGAGTCAAAAATAGAGTTCGTGCCGCTTTAAAAATTGGTGAAATGAATAGTTGCATAAGAATAACATTATTTATAATACAGTGGGGGGGGGACGAACAAATTAAGAAAAAAAATAATGAAACAAAAAATTAAAACACTGATGTACATGTTACTAGCTCAACATTAATAGTAAGTTCTTAGGCTTAATTTGCAATTATTTCTATATACATCTTTTCTTACTTAATTTCCCATTTAATTTACTCCTTTATTCCTCAATTAAAGTTTTAATTTTTTTTCCGTGCCGTATGAATGTGGCCGCGGTAGTGTAGTAGTCATGGTCACGAAATTATGGCCAGGATTGTAGGGTTGTGGGTTCGAGTCTTGATGCCATTAAAGACCCGCAATTTAGAGGGGCTGATGCACGTTAAATCTGCCATAGTGCAAAGTCCTCAATTTCGTGTGACGTGGCTTGGAAGTTACGAGAGTGGGGAGCCAGTTCACGACACCTGACTGCGATTTAAATTAATGGGCCTTGTTACTAATAGCCCTCGTGTTGCTTTAGGGGGCGATGTTTTAATAAACACTCGCTCCCTTTTTCTCCCTGATCAGTTTCCTGTTAGTATCCAAATCGAACAGGATAAGCCTATTAGTTCCTTTTTCTGATTTATCTCAAACGTTTGAAGTAGATTTAGTTACAAATAACGTGCATTCATAACAATAATAATACTATCTGCTTTGTAATTTAAGCAATTATTATTTTTATTAAAATGGAATCCTTTCAAAATAAATGATTTATGAATGTTCATTTTTTCCAACTGTCAAATTGTTACGACTTCTTTTTCATTCACTCTAAGTAAAAATAATTAACTATATTAACCGGCATTTATTTATTTATTTATTACGGACAAAATAGTTCGTATATCGCAAGTATTAGATGGAAAACATTGAGCACATTTATCATAATGAAGAACGATTTAGGAAAATATTGTCTCACAAAATTGTGTTTCATGAGAAAAATAACTTTAAAGATGCCTAGAATTATTAATATTTATAATCCTAATACTTTAAAAAATTAACCAAAGCTTTTTTTTATAACAATTCTTAGCAAAATTATTTTTTTAATCATTGACAAAAATCTGCAGCCATTTCGAATGAACATATATGTTCGTTCGAAATGGCTTATAGATTGTTTTATAGCAATATCGACAAAACGAACATCAAGGCCGCGGTAGCCAAGTGGTCTAGGCATCGGATCGTGGCTAGCATGTCAGGAGTTCGATCCCAGTACCACTGAAGACCCGCTATGTAGGGGAGCGATGCACGTAAAATCTGTCGAGAGCTCAAACATCCTCCCGTTAGTGTGGTGTGGTAGTTAGGAGAGGGGGTGCCAGCTCAGGTGTCGTCCGCGTCACTTGACCATGGTTCAAAATTACGCAGACCGTCCCCAAAAGCCCTCGTGTAGCTGAACAGTGGGACGTTAATATTCACTCACTCACTCAAAACGAACATCAAGAGTTGTAGCCATTTCGAACGAGCATGCATGTTCGTTCGAAATGGCTTGTATATCATTTCTTAACAATATTGAAACTGAAGATTAGACATATTTAACATACATTTAAACGATTCGGAAATCAATCCAAGATTCTATAGTAACCAAATATTCATAGAGATTCTATAGTGCTAAATAAATTGTAATAATACCAACACACAAAAAAAAAGTAGCTTTTTTTAAAAAAATACTTTAAAGACCCTAGCCGAATTCCGCTTTTTCTCTCGACAGCAGCCATTGCTTTATATAACACAATGTTATGAAACAAAGTAGAAACATGAAAAAATTAAAGACGCTTACCGTATGAAACACAAGCATGCTTTTAGAATGACAATCCAAGAATCAATTGATTCCGTTTTAGCGGCACGCGAGAGAAACTGGAGCACAACTCACACACCGCCGGCCGAAAGAAACACGCTGACTGAGGCCGATCTTTTAAAACACAACTTTAAATGACTATGCGGCTGGGACAGTTCTCAATGGCCAATGAAGTTGGAGGCCGATATGAAACTCTTTTAGTTGATTTGCGCGTGCACGTGTCAGTCACGCAAAATCTGACACGCCTACTTATCTCGTACTTTCGTCATCTATTTTAATTTTTTTCCCTTTTCGTTTAATTTTTTTCCCTTTTCGTTTAATTTTTTTCCCTTCTCGTTTAATTTCCCCCCTTTATTTCTCTTTCAATGAAGAAGCGTGTGATGCATTCAGCGCAATTTGCCATTTCGCCTGTAATGTGTTGCTACCTGTCGGTTTCTGTTTTCAATATCTGTTCGATGACGATCAATAATATTATTTTATCGCCGGTGTTAGCGAATATGATGCAATAATTACTTTTCTACAGCTTCCAGACAGATGGTCTGAAAGGCTTTATTGAAAAAAGTTTTATATGTGCAGATGGTACTCTTGAAAACGAAACATTAGATTTTATGAAGTGATCAATAGGTTTATTCAACTTTGTATATTTTCTAAAATTAACATTTAATGAAAAATTATTTTTTTTATTTCATTACACCTTGATTTGAACTTCTGAAAGTGCTTCGATTTATTTTTAAGAATTATTTTCTATTAAAATAGTTTTTTTTAAAAAAATTATACATATAATTTTTATTTTTTTAAAAAAATTGATTTTAAATAATTTTTGAAGTGAAAACTTCTTTAGCGGCGTTGGGCACTTTTTGGTAGGGGAAAATCTTATGGGTTCGCGTCACCGACATGCTCTGACTGGCGCACGCGCAGTGTGCTGTTCGCTTTAAGACACTTTCTGAATGGGTGAAATCTCGTGCCGTTTGCGTCATCGACATGTTTTTAGGAGTATATCTATAGCTATATAGCTGACGCGCGTATAGTGCTGTGTTTATCTTATAAGTGAAATTGAATGGATTTAGTGAAAAGTTCAATGTGTATATGCTGTGCATTACTCGTTGCGATTCCGAGAATGGGCAATACATATTAATGGTTGCCGTTTATATTTCGCCTGGAAAATCTATGAGACAAATACAACAATTTTTATTCGAAAATTTGATGATTTATACAAAAGAAGGTTCTAAAATACTCGAAAAAAGATTTGGTGAAAAATATCATGTACCGATGATTTTAAGTGGAGACTTTAATATTAACTTTGCAGATCATAAAAATTTATCACCAATTGAATTTTTGTATGAAACACTTAATTTAAATATGTCCAATGATCAAAAACTCTATAAAATATAAAATGACAATTGATGCAGTTTTTACGCGATACTTAGATAAATTTGAATCAAACATTTTCCTTTCTTACTTTAGCTACCATAAGCCTATTGTATCTTTTTTAGAACAAAATGAAATAATTGAAAGTACAAAAAGTCTAAGTATTGTTGAAATTAACGATGACAATGATGCAAACAATTAAAATAATGTTAAAAATCAAGTACATTGAAATGTAAGTAAATACAAATACTATCCATAAATAATATGATTATATATTAATTGTTATTTCAATTGAATTGTATTTATATTTTGTCATGATCTAGTACAGCCCGTAACATATTTGAATAATAAAAAACCATATAAACATGCATTTAGTTGTTGCTTGGAGTGTCAATAGATGTGAAAACCAGATTGATGTTGATAATTTTAATTCAAACATTATGCAATTTCAAATTTTAATACTAAAAGTTCTAAGTTTTCACTTCTATCGGCAGTCTCTATAACTGCCAATTTTTTTTTGATGAAAAATGTAAACGTTACCGAAAAAAAAACAACTTACGTGATATACAGATATGTGCCGAAATAAATTTTTATCATTAATAATTATTCACGTGTATCCTAGCATTATAAAAAATAATTTTATTCCAGAGATGTTGATTCACTTTTTATTAAAAAAAAAACAATATTTATAGAGAATTTTTTTTTTTTTTTTTTTTGGTTTTTCTTTTGGTTATGTAGCTTTCTTTGCGGGTGTAAAGCTTTCCTGGGTTATAGCCAAAAAAACGCGTGTTCGGTTTGGCATTCACACATCTCACAAAGCTGTGCGGAAGCTTTAAAATTCGTAAGAAGTTGCCTGGAAAAGCGCTATATATATTCAGAAGGAAGTACGAGACACGTGTCTGGTGAAATTTTATAATTGAGTTTTTCGATGTTATTATTATTAATATATTTTGTTTTAAGTTTCTCAAGAAAAATGTAATTCAAAATTGACAAATAAGAATTCGATGCAAATTAAATAGCCTGGGGAAAAAAATTTTTTGGAAGACAACATTAAAAAATAATTTGACTGATGACTTTTTATTCGAACTTTTAAGATGTAATGCAATAATGTTGATGATAAACGAAAACTTTATTTCTGGATATAAATAACTAATTTTTCGTGACTTTTTCAAATGGCAATTTGATATAAAATGCTATGAAATAAATGTAGCTACGAGGGCTGTTTTTTAAGTAAGGTCCGTTTGTTTTTAAAAAAATAACGACAATATTTAGTTTAAAAAAAAAACCTTTATTTTAGGATTGTACATACTTTTGCCTATTTTTCCACAAAGTTGCCGATTTTATTAACGCTCTTGTCATACCTTAAAACTTCGTTTTGAAAACCCTCTTCAAAGAATTCTGCCACCTGGTCGGACACCCTAAAGTTTACGGCCGCTTTCACTTAAACGTTGTCACTGAAGTGCTTCCCGCCAAGACTGTGTTTGAGGTACTGGAAAAGGTGAAAATCGCTGGGAGTGAGGCTGGGGCTGTGTGGTGCATGATCAGAAAACCTTATAGCCAAAAGATTCGATTAAGTCCCGAGTCGTTCGAGAAGTGTGGGACTTTGCGTTGTCGTGAAAGAGCAAAACACCTTTTGACAGCATGCCGAGCCGTTTGTTTTGCAATGCTCTTCGGAGCTTCCGTAGAGTTGCGCAGTAGGCATCAGACTTCTTTGAAAAGGGTTTTCAAAACGTAGTTTTAAGGTAGACAAGAGTATTAATAAAATCGGCAACTATGTAGAAAAATAGGCAAAAGTATGTACAATCCTAAAATAAAAGTTCTTTGAAAGAAAATATATATATTGCCGTTATTTTTTTTAAAAAACAAAAAAAAACTACTTAAAAAAACAAAAATTTTACTTAAAAAACAGCCTTTGTACAGTAATTTTTTTTCAGAAAGAGTTTTAAAGAAGTCTAAGAGCTGTATCCACTTAGGAAACACACACAAAAAAAAACGGTGACAAAATATATAAGTAAATTAATAATTGAAATTAAATTTGTCAGCTTAATAATGAATAAATTGGTAACCAAATATATCTTGGCCCCTTATTTATTTATCAAACAAGAATGAAATGAACACCTTGTACAATGAAATCGTGTTTTACCTGTGTAATAAATAGCTTATCAACAAACTTTTAATCTTTGTAATGATAAATTTTTTAGCAAAACATTTAACAATACTGATCAAATTTACTTATCAGTATCGCTTTTAGTTGTTTGTATTTCTCATCACCCCTTTCTACCACACACCTGTTCGTGACTGCGGTAGTATTGTGGTTATGGTCACGAACTCCTGATCAGCCTGTCGAGGGTTTTAGTCCTGGTGCCACTGAAGACCCCCCCCCCCCGTGTAGAGGAGGCTGATGCATATTAAACCTATTGAGCTAAAAATCCTCCCGTTGGCGTGGTATGTTAGTTTGTGGAGAGGTTGAAAGCTCAGATGTCATCCTCTTCACTAGACTCAAACTTACGAGGTTCGTCGCCAGTAGTCTTTATAGTGTGATGTGAATGTTCCTCTAACTCTCCCACCTGTTAATATTTATCATGCAACACATTTCTTATATATAGATATCCATACACCTTGAAATATTACTCAATTTTTCCATTCCCACTATTAGTTCACTCTCTCTCCCTATATTCTTCTGATTTATTTAAAACTTACAACAATTAATTAAAGTTTCTAATTTCTAACAGATAGATTTCCATGATGTGTCGACGACGGGAACGCTTGCTCGCGGACCTCAGTCTCGTTTCTCTCTTATCATACCACAGTTCACAATGGTAACACACGTAGTTCAACGATGTTTATGGAATTCAGGTGAAGCACCGGTGACCTTCGCGTCACACCACTTCTCGCATAGGATAGCTGGTCCCTTCTCGGCCAGTACCTGGTTGTTGCCTTTCTTAGCAGCGTTGGTTCTCAGACCTCCTCGTCGAGACCTCTCGCTCGCTCGTCTCTCCTAGCTAAAAGTGTTTGTTTCACTTTCGATCAGCTGCGCCTGCGCGCGAAGACTGCCTGCTCTTTTTTAGACGACTCCACAACCACCGATTCCACAACAGCCAGCCTGACCGTACGCTGTCCGCAGCGGTACTTGATTCTTTTCATGGAGACCAGAGCAGAATCTGAAACATACAAAAAAAAACACGGAACAGACAAGGACTATACAACAAATACACAAAGATTTGACATAGCATAATTTTGTTGAATTAGAAAGTTTCTCCCCACATCTTCATATGGTCTGCTGCTGTGGATGTAGTATTGGGTCCTTCATGCAGTCCAATCTTTCTGACATATCGATCCTTAGGTTTTACTTTTACGACTTCATAGGGACCAAAGAACTTAGGCCTCAGCTTCAAGCCAGTTCCAAACTGTGTCCGTTGGATGGCGACGATATCTCCGATCTCATACTGGTACGCCTTTTTCCGTTTCTCATTAAAATTTCGACAGTTTTCCTCTTTCTTGCATCTTCAGAATGTTTCACTTGGCTTCCTCCCGATTTTTTTCACGATTTTCGGTGAATATCTCCACGATTTCCTCTTCCAATAGTTTTTTAGAATTTCAAGATCTTGTTTGGTCCTCATCTTTACTCCGTTAAGAGTTGAAACGGTGACATCTGAGTGCTTCGTGAAATTGTTGAATTGAGTGTTCTCTGTACGGCTGGAACAAACTTGTACCATTTCGATGCGTCATCAATTGATAGCTTGGACAAAATTGGGATCAGGGAACTATGAATCCGTTCAATCTGTCCGTTCCCTCGGGGTATTCCAGTTGTTATGCTTAGATGTTGGATGTTCTCATTCTCACAGTATTCTCGAAATTCTTTTAAAGTAAATGCAGTACCTTTATCTGTTATGATACGGTGAGGATTACCAAATGTAATCTCTTGTTATTTAAGTTTCTCTAGAGCATCACGGGAAGAAGTGGACTTTACGGGATATAACCATATGAATTTAGTGAATGCATCCATTATTGAAAGAATGTGGTTATAGTTTTTATTTGTAGATGGCAAAGGACCTAAGAAGTCAATATGGTAAGTACTAAGAGGGATATTCTCCTTAGGAATAGGATTTAACAACCCTTCTCCTTTCCCTCGTTTTTTGTTTACAAGAATGCATTCAATACAAATATTGATAACATTTTCAACACATTTTCTAACATTAGGAAAATAAAAACTTTGTTTTACCATGCTTTCGGTTTTATTGATGCCAAGATGTCCTTTAGAATGAATATTTTTAACAATTTCTGTTTGCATCTGTTGAGGTACTACTAAAACATCATTATCATTTTCAATTTTATATAGGACATCATTTTTAACAACAAAATCATTAATTTGCTTATTTTCTAAAAGGGCTTTTAATGAATTAATGTACTCTTCATTTCGCAGACAATTTGCAAGTTTAGTGGTTATTTCATCATATGTTATGGTCATTACAGGATAACGGCTTAAACAATCTACATGTCCTATTTGTTTGCCTGAACGATGAATAATTTCATAATTGAAGTCTTCTAAAAATAAGGCCCATCTAGCAATTTTAGGAGTTAATTGTTTTTTACTCATAGTTTTTTGGAATGCCGAACAATCAGTTACAATTTTAAATTTGTTGCCAACGAGATAGTTCCTAAATTTTTTAAGAGATTCGATTATAGCCAAAACTTCAAGTTCATAACTTGAATATTTTTCCTTCTGGGGGGTGGTTTTCTTGCTAAAATAGTGTACGGGGTGAAATTTACTATCGTCTGATTGTTGTAACAGAATCGCACCATAACCAAATTTACTGGCATCAGTATGCAATTCAAGTTTTGCACCTTGTTTGAAAATATGAAGCACCGGATTTTCAGAAAGTTTTTGTTGTAAAGTTTGAAATGCTTATTGCTGTTCAGGTCCGAAATGAAACACAGCATTATCTCGTAGTAAATCACTAAGAGGTTTGGCTATTATGGAATAATTTTGTGGATAAACTTCCGAAAGTAACCTGACAGTCCAAGGAAGCTTTCGACCTGTTTCACGTTTTTAGGTTCTGGAAAATTCTCAACTGCTTTGGTTTTGTCCAAAGAAGGTTTAATTGTACCCTTTTCAATTATGTGTTCCAAGAATTCAATCTTTGACTTGGGGAAGTTACATTTTTTTAAAATTTAATTCTAATCCATATTCAGATGCAGTTTTTAATACCCTGGTTAAACGGTTTAACCCGTCAAATTCGTCCGAAGAAGGGATAATATCATCCATGTAGATTATGACAACTCCCTCTTTAAGAAGGTCTCGGAAAACGTGATTGATAAATCTTTGAAAAACACTCGGACTATTACAAAGGCCAAATGGAACTTTATTAAATTCATATTGCCCATTATGTGTGACGAATGAAGTAATTTTTTTACTGCTTTCTTCCATTTCAACGTGAAAGAATCCGTTTTTTAAGTCAATAGATGAGAAGAATTTTCCCGTCTGCAACTGATCTAGAACTTCTTCTATTAAGGGTAAAGGATACCGATCTTTGTCAGTTTTAGAATTAATTTTGCGATAATCAATGCAGATTCTTAAATTACCATCCTTTTTCTTACACAATACTATAGGTGAACAATAATCAGAACAACTTTCTTTTATAATGCCCTGTCGTAACCACTCATCAATTTGATCGTTTACCTGTAATTTCTCAGAATAAGATAAACGTCTGGCTCTCTGACACACAGGAATATCATCTTTCAATATAATACTCATTTTTAACTTAGTACTCATAATTTTATTAGGTTTATAATTCTTAATCAGAGAAATCAAATCATTTCTAATATTAAAGTTTTTAACATGTGACAAATCATAACTAGAATTTTCTATCACATTTGCAAAAGAAAAAATAGAATAAACACATAAAGAGGATTTACTTTCATTCAACAAAACATCGCTCTCGCGTGGCTTATTTTCTATATTTCAGTATATATACTGGGATGTATAATAAATTCTTCGGTCAAGGTCGGTGATATTGCCGTTCGAACACTTAAACTGGGAGAGTGCTGATTAAGAGAAATGTTTATTGATGCAACTTCTACGATTCGCGTTTCACCAAAACATGTGGTTAATGTTATGCTTCCTTCGGAAGGTTTGTTCAATCTAATTAGCGAGTAATTTAAAACTGGGATCTGGCAACCTGAATCAATCAAGGCTGTTACGGGCTGATTTTCTACAAAAATGTTTACGTATTGGAGCTGTTGGGCGAACTCGTCGCTTTTTTGTGGTTTTTCACTCTTAACTTTCAAACTACGTATTCGCATTTTTTCTATTATAGATGTGGCTGTTAGATTCTTTAGACTTAAAACGCTTCTCACAATCTTTTGCGTAATGAGATGAATCACCGCATATGCAGCAATTTTTATTTTGTCTTTGAAGATTTTGGGATAGCTATCTCTACTCTTTGGTTTATAGTTTCGTGATCTATTTTTAAAGGGGTCTTCGGTATATCCACAAGCAATAGGAGTTTCCTTACGCGATCTGCTTCTAGATGAAATATAAATATCGCACTCCTTTAGCTAAATCAATAGGCCTAAACCAATCTTCCGCTTCTCGAATGCCAATATGAGTTGCGGTTTCCTTATTTAAGGTTTCAAATAATCTATCAGAAATTAAAAGATCACATAGAGATTCAAAGGAATTAACTTTTCTTAATGAACAATAATATTGGAAGTTTGCCGTCATTCTTGCAGCAAATTGGATGTATGTCTCACCTGATGATTTTACAGCATTTTTAAATGAGTTTAAACACTCGCGAGGGGTTACTTGGAATTCTCTGAGAACTATTGATTTGAGTTTATCATAGTCATTTAATTCCTCCTTTTTAGTATACAATAAGACATTATGAGCTCTTTCACCCAGAAGATTTATTAACATTTCAGATTTATATTCGTCATTAATTTTCTTGGTTAAAAATCCGCGTTCTAATGATTGGAAGAACAGGTTAAAGTTTTCAGATCTGGTGGGAACAGGAAGAGATAAAGTTTTAATGCTTTTGATCATATTTTCTATGTCTGTTTCAAACTGTTTCTCTTCGGTTTTAGCTGCAGGATTTAAACTTAATGCTTTATTTTTAGTCGTGTGAAGTTCGACTTCTTTTTCTAACTGTGCTAACTGTAGTTTTGCGAGCTCAATTTTCTGATTTTCTAAAGTTGCCTGTCTTTTGTTTCGCGATACCCTCTCATCTACATAGTTTTTAATTAAAGTTTTAACGAAATCTGCATCACTTTCAAATGTACTACTCTTCTCAATTTTAGTCTTTAGTTTAGCTACGGTGTCTGTACTCTCCACAGTACCATCTAGCTCCTCTACAACTGTTATGAGATCCTCTTTAAGAGCGTTTTTATACATTTTAGAAAAAATATGGAAAGATCCTACCTTTTTTTTTCTAGCTCCCTTGTTGTTCGCACGAACGATGTATCCAAATTGAGGAAAAACACTGATTCACCTCTACACAGATGAACACAGTTTCTACAACCTCTTCGCAGGTTATATCGTTAGTTCACAGGCGGAATATTCACGCTGGTTTCGAATGAAATTCAACATCTACACAGGTTGAAAAATGGCGGCGCGTCTTCTCCACGGACGCTTCTTTTGTTCACTCGTTCTAAACTTTTTCAAAATCCCTATCCCGGGCGAGCTCCCATAATTTGTGGGAGACAACAAGGGGCTAAAGCAATTGTCTTTCTTCTGATTTATTTAAAACTTAACAACAATTAAAGTTTCTAATTTCTAACGGATAGATTTCCATGATGTGTCGATGACGGGAACGCCTGCTTGCGGACCTCAGTCTCGTGTTTCTCTCTTATCATACCACAGTTCACAATGGTAACACACGTAGTTCAACGATGTTTATGGAATTCAGGTGAAGCACACATGGGTGACCTTCTCGGCCAATACCTGGTTGTTGCCTTTCTTAGCAGCGTTGGTTCTCAGACCTCCTCGTCGAGACCTCTCGCTCGCTCATCTCTCCTAGCTTAAAGTTTTTGTTTCACTTTCGATCAGCTGCGCCTGCGCGCGAAGACTGCCTGCTTTTTTTAGACGACTCCACAACCACCAATTCCACACACACACATATATATCTTGCTCAAATTTTCAATCGTTAATAAAATATTTTCTATTCATCCATTCAAGTTCAAATACATTTTTTAAAAGTTGTAGTGGATGGTACTTGATGTTAATACAGTTTTTTTTTTCAAATATTAATTCATTGATTAAATTAAAAAATGAAAAAAGTAACATAAAAAATAGTCCAACAGCATATATAGAAAAGAAAGTCGTTTGTTGTGTTCCTGTAGCGCAATGGACTTCTAATCCAAAAGTCGTGGGTTCGAATCCCACCTGGGATGGACTGATTTCTGAGAATGTGGTTTCTTTTTCACTATGCTATTTTATTAGAATTATTAAATTTAATTATGAAAAAAAAAAGAAACAAACAATAAAAATAGTCCAATACCCTATATAGAAAGGAAAATTGGAAATTGTGCAAGGAAAATCGCTGTCTGTTTTGTCACTTAATATTGTGACTCTGTCATGAGTGAGTGAGTGAATATTAACGTCACACTGTTCAGCTACGCGAGGGCTTTTGGCAACGAACCTCGTAATTTTGAATCATGGTCAAGTGACGAAGACGACACCTGAGCTAGCACCCTCCTCTCCTAACAACCACACAATACCAACGGGAGGACGTTTGAGCTCTCGACAGATTTAACGTACATCGTTCCCCTACACGGCGGGTCTTTAGTGGTACAGAGCTCGAGCTCATGACATGATCCGATGCCTTGACCACTCGGCTACCGCGGCATTATGATTCTGTCATATGTATATATACATATTTATACTAATTGTAACTATTTAATAAAAAGTAACTAAAATAAATTTTTTCTCTTGTGACCCAAGTAGGAATTGACTTACTTTTTTTCTGTAATATTGTTGTAAGTAGATTTATCTAAAACATGCAGCTACATGAGTTATAAATTAATAACTTTAAACATTTTGGGATGGGGAGCAATTGACTTCCTAGTAGGAGATCAAAATATACTATTAGACTTGTAATTCCTGAACGCTAGTCAATTGACGAAGAGCAAGATTTGAGCTGGTACCTTAATTTTCTATCTTATAAACATGGCAGTATAATTGTGTTTAACAACCAGAAGCCCAGAAAATGTTTTACTTCAGTAATGAGATATGATACAAAAGAAAATCTGAGAAATAAGCCACTACGTCTTTATGTAACACTAGAAGAAATTTCATATTGCATTTTATTGAGTTTGGATCTCCTCAATCTCTCTCTTATATTTTGTATTGTTTTATTTTACACTCATGTCCATAAATTAAGGATAATGAAGTTCAGGCAAAGAAAGAGACAGAAGCAAAACAAATTTGACTTATTTGTAAAGTCTATTTATTAAACAAAAGGTAAAGAGCTAAAAAGATGCTATATGTTTGACATAACTAATAAAAATTGCGATTTTTACTCCCTGGAGCAAATTTCAAAAAAGAACCTATTTGCAAAAAACAGTATAACATGGTTAGTATGATGGTTAATACGGAGTATGTCTTCCGGAAGATGCATTCCAGAATGACATCCCGATAGATGTGGCCTGTCATCGTTACACTCTGAACATGCAGGTCAGTTCTGGAACCAAGAATAATTCCACCCCAAACGAGCCATCCTGCACCACCGTAACGGTGTCGTTTAATGGTGTTCTCTTGGTGGTAACGGGTACCTGGTGCTCTCCATATGAAAGTCCGGCGAGAATCAGACTGCAAACTAAACCTGGACTCGTCGGAAAACATCACACAAGACCACTGTTGCGGTGTCCACAATGCATGCTCTCTACTCCAGGTTAATCACAGGCGACAGTGAGTTGCGGTAAGGGGAACACATCTGACAGGCCTACAAGCATATAGAGCAATGTGCCCCAAGCGTCTGTACACGGTCTGCCTTGAAACTGTCGTACCGGTAGCTGAAGAGAGCTGACGAGATAGGTCTAATGCGGTGCTCCGTCTGTTTCTTTTGGCAGTAACTGCCAAATACCGGTCCTCATTCGGCGTTGTAACTCGGGGGCGACCTGTGCTGTAACATCTACTCACATTACCATCATCTTGGAATCGTTGCCAAAGCCTGGAGATGACACTCTGGGCGATTTCAAGTTCCTCGGATACTTCGAGCTGGGTACGTCCACATTCCAGTCGTCCGATAATTCTACCACATAAAAAATCATCCAAATGCTTCCTTTGTGCCATAACTATGCGGTTATTGCACTGAAAGGCTTTTAAAACGCTTGTGAACAATTTTACTTCCTTGCCACCATTCCTTATATACCCCTCTCTTACGCTCTCGTCGTCGTGACGTACTATCCGCGCCATCTGGTGGTTTCCTGTAATTTGCATATTCTTCAAGATGTGTGTGATAATTCTACAGGGGAAATTTTTATTTTAGAGTTCAATTTCTGTGTGATTCTGAATTATCCTTAATTTATGGACATGAGTGTAAATAAAAGATAAGCAATAGAGATAAGATATACTTATGAATGGATAATTTATTACATTTTTTGCCTATTTTAGTCTATGACAAGACACATTCAGAAACAATTTACAACTTCAGTTGATCATCTTTTCTCCAGAAATTCGGTGTCCCTTATCGATCTCATAATGTATCAGTCTTTTTAATTCTTAAATTTAAATTGTGAAAAAGAAAGCTGAATTAAATATTTTCTTCATTCTGATAAATCATTCTGATAAAGAGGTAAAGAGAGTTTTAATTATATGATCCCTGCAATTTCAAGCTTTTGATTGGATTGTCAGTAACAGTCAAGATAAAGTACCTAGCTTTTTAAAAAGCATTTGTACTTGTTCAAATATATAATTTGTTTCTATTCTATTGTGTGTGTGTGCTCAACCATTTTTTTTCTTATCTAAAAAGATGGATAATTTTTATCTTATCTAAAATGATGGATAATTTTTATCTTTTGGATATTAGTTGTAATGCTAAATCCCTACACTGCTAATGTATTACTTCAGTTAATCTACACATTAGCTTCTTTTATTGGACAAATGTAATTTCTTCTAGAACTTTGCACAATATCGTTTGAGCAATTTTTGCGACACTTTGAAAAATGCATACTTATAGTGTTCTTTTTTTTTATATTTTTTATTGAGAACATTCATAAACCCCGTGTACCACACAAATTTATCACACGGGGGCTTACAACATAAAGGAAAGAAGGAAGGATTACAACACAAACATCCATGCCTTTTCCGGGATTCCAACCCAGGCCCTATGGCACCGCAGTCAGCATCACTAACCACTATACCGGATGGGCGGCTGCTTATAGTATTTGTCAAATAATAAACCATATGGAGAGTAAGGTTTTATTTACTTCGCTCTCACTATAAATGCGGCCACAGTAGCCTAGTGATCATCGTAAAGGACTCGTGGCTGGCGAGTCATGAGTTCGAGCCTAGTATCGCTGAAGACCTACCGTGCAGGGGAGCAATGCCCGTTAAATTGGTTGATTTGTCTCGGTTCCATCCTGCTTTGAGGAAAATACCCCTGGGGATGGTCAGAGGAGCTCTGACCTCTTTTCCCTTTCCACCAATATCATGAGAAAACGGCTATTTAAAGTACCCCTCCCCCTACATTTATAAACATCAATGTCTTTCCCCGGAGGTCGTAGTACCTGGTTCGGGTGTTCCTTTATAAGAACTTACGACTGAATGCCTCTTTCTATTGACACATTATAAATGTTTCTTCTTTCTCTTTTAGTGGCCGTGGTAGCCTAGTGGTGAAGGTATCGGATCGTGGCTCGCTTGCCACGAGCTCGAGCCCAGTGCCAAACCCCGTTGGTGTGGTAGTTAGGAGAGGGAGTGCCAGTTCATGTGTTGTCCTCGACACTTGACCATGGTTCAAAATTACGAGATCCGTCGCCAAAAGCCCTCGAGTATAGCTGAACAGTGCGACGTTAATATTCACTCACTCTATAAAGCAGCACCAGGTCAAGTGACAAGGACGACACCTGAGTGGGCATCCTCTCTCCAACGTACGCCAACATGCCAACGGGAGGACTTTTAGTTTCGACAGATCAACATGCATCAGCCTCCGGTACACAGAGGGTCTTCAGTAGCACTAGGCTCTAACTCATAATATTTATTTGTTAAGCCCCCCCCCCTCCTAAAAGCAACACGAAGACTATTGATGGAATGCTCCAGGTTACTCAACTCTCAGAAAAGGGCTTAGAACTACACACCGGCGCCCCTAGAAAACAGTCCCTCCTTCACTGAGCAAAAAATATTTTCTTTCTTACTGATAAAATTTACAAACAAGTTTAAACTGGAATTTTTTTTTTATAGTTTCTTCATATTAAATACATACTCTACAAAGTACAAAAGTATGAAAAAGATACAAAGTAAATAACGATGAAAAAATACAGAGGAAGGTAAAAAAAATCCCATTCAATTTTGTTCTCTCCAAAACACAAGTGTATAGTTCGTACAAAAATGAATACAAAAATAATTTAAGATGATAAAACCAGATAAAAGCAACAGATTTTCCATTAAAATAGGGTACGAAAGATTCGTCATTTGTTCATATGACTCCACTACTTCCTGTTATTACTTCCCCCCTCCTTCTGTTTTAAAAGAACGAATCATTATTTCCCATAAGGGGAACGATTCATCCAAATGATTCAGAACTATTAAATGTATACCGTGTGCATTATTTACAATGTATACATACTAAGCATAAAGCTTTTTAAATGGGGAGGAAACTAAAATATATATCAATCACGGTAATAAAAAAATGCAACTGAAACATATAAAAATATTTTTAATTTTTTTGGTTATACTTCTTTTCATACAGAATCTTACCATCCCTAAAAATATTATAATTGTCATAATAGATGAATTTATGTTTTTAAAACTTAATCCGTGCGAACTGGCATTTCAGCTAGTTATTCCAGAAAACTGGATAGATTAATTTGCAAAAAAGGAGGAAAGGTACTTAAAAGCCAAAAGCAAAAATAAATTGAGAATTAAATCTTAAATTTTTTTAGAGAATTAAACTCTAAACAAAAACAAAAAAAGAATTAGAGAAAATTACTGATTGTGTGAGATAAAAAAAATCAATATAACTCTATTCACTGAGCTTTAGAAGGGGGGAAAAATCAAAAGAGAGAAAAGAAAGAAAGAATTATTGCATTTTCTTGCAGATATCTTTTGCTATTTTAAAACAATAATTTAATTTAAGATGAATATTTAAATTGTTAATTAAAGCGCTAAGCCATAATTTACGAGGAATATCGGTGGGCTAAGAGAGGTGGTAATTTTTTGTGAAAGTGCAATTAAGTCTGTGCTTCTCAAACTTTCAAGGTTTGCGACCCAATATTAAATCATAATTTTCATCGCGCCCCCCCCCTAATAACAATATAGTGAATTCAATACTACTATACTTGGACGTTAAAGCTACAATGCGACTTTAAACTTTTAAGTGCTCCAGGCGCATATAAACGTCTCGTCACTCAAAGCGTTCACTGCCTTGGACTTAAATATACGTCTTTCCAAAGTATGATCTTTTCTGTGCGCAGCTATCCATAAAATTATTTCGAAGACTTTGGAATGCAATAAAAGGACCCTGGCAGCGTGCTTGCGAAGGATTTACTTATTTCTGAGGATTTGCTTATTTATTCCTCCCCTCCCTCAATACATCACATACGCGTGCCTACGTGGAAAAATGGTGGTATTGGGGAGCAAATCGCATAACTTTTTATCTGCAGTTAAAAGGGATTAATTATAAACTGTACAAATTATCAAGATAAGTGTTAATTTTTGAATATAATTTAAAATATGATAAGCCCTTGGAGTCACTGGTAATTATTAAACATGTTCTTATGGTTTTATTAAATTAATTAAGAAATACATTGCGTGCAGTACTGATATATTTATAAGTTTATTATATCAAGTAAATGTGTATTGTATTTTTTATTATGCCAGTATGTATTCTAGTTGTTTACTTTCAGTAAATTAATAATTTTTTAAAATAATCTTTTGTTTACAACTTTTCAATGTGTTCACGCCCCCTCGTAGAGTCATCACGCCCCCCCCCTTAGGGGGGCGTGCCTCACAGTTTGAGAAACGATGAATTAAGTACATAAGATCTGATCCACAACACATCTAAAAAGGTAGAATTGGGATCAATTTTTAATTTAAATCTTTGTAAATAGTACGAGAATGAAAGAGGGAATTAAAAATGGAGCAATCTAGAATAAGGGTTATTTTAATGTTTGGTATTGATAACTTTATTTTTGTCTCACAGGTCAGTGTTAGAATTTCTCTAAAAACTTATTCCCAGTCTTCGAGTTTATTTTTTTTAGGAAAAATTATGACTTAAGAGAGTGGGGGGGGGGGGCAATAACACACATGATTCTTCCTCATCGGAAGTTGCAAGCTTAGTACAGTAATTTGCAATGTCATTATAAATTTTGTTACGTGCTTTAACCTAAAAAATATAAAAACTTTGGAATAAGAGGAGCTTATTTGCAGTTTATTTTAAATAGGAACATTTGTTAAATTATGGAGGAGGGATATAAGTTTATACCGAAAAATCCGGCGTATAACGCGCACTTTTATCACAAAAAATAAGATCGAAATTTACGGGTGCACGTCATGCGCCGGGTATAAAAATGATTGCATCAAAAGTAAACAGAGATGAGCTTAAAAAAAATTAAACTTCTAAATAGATCGGAATGCTATATATTTAAAAGGAATGCCATTCCTAATAAAGTTAAAGGGTTCTGATTCTAATAGTATACTATTTTTTCAAATTTCTGTGATAACTCAAATGAATGACTTCAAAACATACGAGCATTGTTCGCGAACACTTCTGGTTTCTTTGCAAGAAAAGGGGTTCGCGTTATACGGAGAATATACCTAAAAATTAAAAAAATGCAGCTTAAAAGTATGGGTGCGCGCTATACGCTGGATTTTACGGCATATATATATGGACAGGTTCTACTTTGTAAACAACAACATTGAGTGGAACCCTCACTTACTTCCGGTGTAATGTTAATCTATGGGAAAACATCGAAATTCAACTGAGTTTTTCAAACTTTTAATGCAAGTTTTTGAAACTTTTTTTGCACTATATGGATAGAAGATGATCTGTAGATTTCAGATTCAGGATTTAGTAGTATTTATTTTAGTGACTTTTCTAAAAAACCTTGTTAAATTTTTAGCTCAAAGCAATGGAGATTTTGCATTAACCGGAAGAAGAAAAGGGTACTAATGACTGTAGCGCCCACATAGTAAGCTTTACGGTAAAACTTGTCCATATATATATTAAAGACAAACTGGCGATATCAATATGAATTCTAACATCGTTATATACTGCCCAACGGACAGAGAACCCTACTGTGGATACTTCCCCCCGAAATACAGTATTGTATGTCTTAAGGATACGTTTTATGAAGGATTCCTTGAAAGACAGAGATATAGAGAAAAAAAGACAGAAGATGTGTACAGCGAACCAATCTTAGAACTGATCCTGTAGTAGCCCCTCCAAGGTATTTCTCCCACTCCGAGAATCCTTCTACAAGGTTAAAAGAAACGAGTCTGTGAATAGGACTGGATTTAAACAAATGCCTCTAAACTTATGTATCTAAGCACTACGGTCGATATAGTTCGACTGAATATATTTAAAAATTTGTTTTTTTGAGATAATATTCCAGAGAGAGAGATATGATTTATATCAAAGGTGTCAAAAAAAAAAAAACTGAAAGGCTGACTTGAGCCAAATAAACAAGATTTAACTAAAGGTGGGCCGCAAAGAAAATCAAAATTTATAGAAACCTAGATTTATTTTGAATAATAATACATTGTAATAAACATATATAAAAGAACAAGAAAAATTTCATACGTACGTCCTGATACTTAATATTTCTTCTCTGCTACTATCTTTCCTATTTAGGGAGAAATTTTGACATATTATTATGTATTATTGTGTGCCACTATATTAACCGGGCCCCAAAAGTGCTCATTGTGGGCCGCGATTTTGACACCCCTGAATTACATGATAAAGGCTTTTAGTAGTTAAGTGAATTACAGGAAAATATATTCCTGTGCGTTAAGATATTAAGAGCATCAGTTGGAGATCTGCGATACTTTATAAATTTTACCAAATCAATATGCTGTATGGATTTCAGGTTAATTATTATATCCCCCCCCTCCTCTATAAGCAATAACAGGATGAATTGTAACACAGTGCGCCGAATATTGTTATGATACGACTCAAATTTGGCGACTCTCGATTGAATAAGTTGAAATTTTATGTACTTTCTCTTTGTTGTGGTGTCTTTAAACTGTGTTCCACGGAACCCTGGAGTTTCACGAGTCCCTACAAAAAATCGAAAAGAAAATTATAAATGTATATGCAAATTGGATTCTTTTATTCACTTCAACTTTTGTAAGAGGCCGCGGTAGCCTAGTGGTCTAGATATCGGATCGTGGCTGGCATGTCATGAGTTCGAGCCCAGTACCACGAAAGAACCGCCGTGTAGGGGAGCGATGTACGTTAAATCTGTCGAGAGCTCAAACGTCCTCCCATTTGGCGTGGTGTGGTAGTTAGGAGAGGAGGTGTCGTCCTCGTCACTTGCCCATGGTTCAAAATGACGAGGTCCGTCGCCAAAAGCCCTCGTGTAGCTGAACAGTGCGACGTTAATATTCACTCACTCAATCGAATTTTGTAAAACCACAAATCCCAGTAATTAAAACTGAAAATTTTATTTATACAAAATAACTTTATGTTGTTATACTTTCTTAACTTTATAATATAAGAATATAAAAATGGTTTTTTTTCTTTAGATGCCCTACTGACTGGATTGTGAATATTTTATTATTTACCATTCCGGGTTCCGCTAAATAATTGTATAATCATTAGTACAATGTTTTGAGAAACTAAATGGTTTGCTAATGGAAAATGCACGCTTTTCACAATTGGCGAAAAAAACATCTATAATGAAATATAGCGAACAACTTATCGACATATCAACATATTAGACGCACATTAAAATCTAAATTTAAACAAGAACAGCTCCTAAATTTTAAGTTGAAAACTCATACAAAGTATGCAGGATTTATCACACAGATATAAACCTAATAATGCCATTAAGAACAATGTATTTTATTAGTGACGCAAATATTTCTCTGAACGAGAAGCTACAAAAAATACAAAAACAAATTAAATTTAGAATACGAAATGTGATTGTAGATAATTTAAATAGACTTAGACAGTTAGTGTAAAAAAATACAAGTTACTAAATATAATGCATGCGCAGGTGACACTTGGATCACAAATTATTAATATGTGTAAGGAGTCTTATAAACTACATTAATGTTTTTTAATAACTCGAATATGATACTTTTTAAAATTGTTTTTGCATAAAAAGTACCTATAGCATGTGATGATCTATATTTTAAAGATTATTTTAAGATATTTTCTTCTAAATGAATGTGTGAACTGGGGTTCACCTTACAGTTCTAAGGGTTACATGAGTCAAAAATGTTAGAAAAATACTGATGATATGGGGAAAGGAGGGAGCAAGACAGTAAAATAATTGGTTATTAAGCCAACAAATTTTGCTTGCTTAGCAGTTATTATTAGAATTGTTATTTATCTTAAAAATTAGGTTTCTCTTTTGAAAACGGAGCTTCACGTGGCCACGTTCCCTACGTGACCACGTGAAGACAATTGAATTAACTTTTTCAACTGAAATTTCTTGTGGGTGGCTGTGTTTAATGTATTATTAATATCTGACATTTGAAATAGTATTTTGTTCAAGATCTTCTTTGGCATGTGTACGTGTGCCCCGTGGGCACGTGGCCACGTGAAGACAACTGCATTAGCTTTTTCAATTTAAATTTTCAGTGGGAAGCTATTTAATTTATTATTAATCTCTGACTTTTGAAATAGTATTTTGTTCAAGATCTTTTCTGGTATAGCAATAGTTCTGTAAATATATAAATCTGTATAATTCTGCAAATCTAAAGTTCTGTAGAAACTATTGCTGTAGATTTTAGGTAAAAGCTTGTATTAAATACCTATCATTTAGATTTGGAATCGTATTAAAATAATCAAAATGTTCCATAGAGGCAGTGAAAGCGCAGACCTCTGTGGAAAATCTTTGAAAATGGGGTTTTCTACGTAAGCATTGAGAAAAACATGGGAAATTATATTGATTAAAATTATGAAAAATATCGATCAATTAATATATTATAGAAATTACTAGATTTCTATCAATTAATGTTAATAAAAAGTGCGGTACTTATTTTAAAACTTTTTTAATGTTAGTGGATAAATTGGAGATAATACATATATACAACCTAGAGTTTTCTTTTAGACTATACTGATCAGGATGAACAACATTATTATGAGTAAGTCACATTTGGAATCTATTAAAAATATTCTTTTTCATATCTAGCAAAAATGGAGAAGTGATATGATTTAATGGATAATGGATTCTTATTTGATTTGTGTGAAAAAGAATATATCTTTGTATATTTTTAAGTGTTTAGAGAAAATATGAAAATTTAATGCAAAGTTTTAAAACCTTTATTATCATATTCGAGGTTACTTATGAACTACCAGATACAATATTCGATGAAGTCAAGGCCAGGAGTTATACCTTCTAGACCCTTGAAAACAATATCAATTTCTTAGGATGAAGATTCTCAGGGAGATCGAAACTAAGTGGAAATAACACAAATTGAAATCGAGGGGAAAAATGTTTCAAGCAAAGCGTATATTTTTTGTTTAGGAACACCTGGAATATATATATATATATATATATATACAGATGTCGCGACCCGGAGGTTGCAGGTGTAATAGGGTTCGGAGAAGAAGCAGACACACAGGATTTTAAAAATAGATACAATAAAGTTCTTTCATCCTCTTCAATAAACACACATTAGTTATGTGGCCAAATTGATCTTTAATTTAACAATTATTTAAACATATACACCCGACATCACAAAACGGCACGCGACCTCACCAACCGGCACGACACTTAACCAAACTAACAGCGTTCTGATCCTCCGCGCAACTCCTTTGCGCAGCTCACAAAATCCTTCTTCAAATTCCCGAAGGGATTATTTAACGACCGATCTGAAATGAGTTAAGGGATTCTTACTCCTCGCAATCGAAAAGCATCCGTCTGAAGACGATGCGCCTGAAAATAGACAAAAAAAATCACACACACACACACAAATACATGGACACAATTCAGAGAGAAATAATTGAAAATTGGTTATGCGCGCAGAGCCCCAGATAATATAACTCCTCGGAGACACATAAATATACATACATTATAGAAAACTACATAATAGAAATAGAAATTTCAAAAAAAAAAAAAAACCCAAGAGAATAATACATAGAACGAATACTCTACTTGCATATTAATTAAATTTTTTTTTTTTTTTTTACTATACTTCTAAAAAGAACCTTTAGTGAATATACATAAAAATGAAGCAAACAAAACCCTACTCAGAAATTCTAAGTCTGGAAAGTGCATCTGCATTGCCGTGAGCACTACCCCTTCTATAGGAAACTTTAACATTGTACCTTTGTAAGGCCAATGCCCATCTGGTCAATTTGGCACTGTGAGGAGCACTATTGGTAAGATATGTCAAAGGGTCATGATCTGAAATGACCTGGATTTGTGACCCAAAGATCCAAGTGTCAAATTTACGAAGCGCCTCTAACACGCTGAATGCTTCACGCTCGATCGTGGACCATTTCATTTGGGCCAAAGTCAGTTTTTTGCTAAAGAAAGCAATAGGCATTTCCTCCATATGGTCATTGTGTTGAGCTAAACAAGCGCCAATGGCAGTAGCAGAAGCATCTGTGAATAGTAGAAAAGGGCGAGACAAATCTGGTGTATGCAGAGAAGGCATTTTTACAAGTTCCTCCTTAAGTTTCATGAAAGAATCTTCAGCTGACGACTCCCAAGGAATGTCCTTCGGAATGTTCTTTTTAGTCAAGTTAGTTAAGGGCAATACTAACTGTGCGAAGTTCGGGATATAATCTCGATAATAACTCGTGAGACCCAAGAAACTTCTGACTTCACTTTTTGTGGTAGGTCGACTCAGTTTCCGAATCGTTTCTACCTTTTCAGGATCAGGAGAATGTTTTCCTGAACCGACTATGTGACCTAAGAACTTGACGGATTTTCTGCCGAAGGTACACTTTTTCAGGTTCATCTTTAGCCCTATTTTTTGCAAAGACTTAAACACCTGGGTGATGTGATCGAGGTGTTCTTCCCAAGTTGTCGAATAGATAGCAACATCATCGATGTATGAGCGGCAGTATTTCCGATGCAAGAAACAGAGCATTGTCCATGGACTTCTGAAAGGTGCTTCCAGCATTTTTCATGCCGAAAGGCATAACCTTCCATTGATAATGCCCTGAATGAGTCACAAATGCTGTCAAAGGCTTGGTCTCATCCTTCATTGGGATCTGCCAATAACCTTTCGTCAAGTCTAGTACACTTATGAATCTGGCTTGGCCAATTTCAAAAAAGAAGGTCTCTTGCGTTCTGCATTGGATATGCATCAGTAATTGTGACATTATTTAAAAATCTATAATCTACACAGAGTATTACGCTTCCGTCCTTTTTAGAGACGCATACGATAGGGTGAGCCCATTCACTTTCACTAGGCTCAAACAGTCCTAATTGAAGTAACTCGTTAATTTGTTTATTTACTTCTTCTTGAAGGGCTATCGGTATGCGATAAGGTTTCAGTTTCTTTGGAACGTAATCGGGCATTAAACTCACTGAAGTCCTTTTCCTTAGCAGAGCCTGGAACAGAGCTAAATACGTCTGAGAATTTAGAGAGGAGGTCCGCAAGCTGATGTTTTTGAGAATTTTCTAGACCAGAAGAGCTGTCCATTACATGGTTGTAAATGTCATTGACGTCCAATTCTACTGTATCAGTAGGGGCATAATGAAGTTCACCAAATTCATCGTCTTGGTCAAATATAAGACCTATTTGCTCAATTCTAGCTATGTACGGTCGTAATTTATTGGAGTTCTTTTTCACTTCCATCGTCCATTTTTACTCTCGCTGTATGTGGTCTCGGTAGTTCTATGATAGATGCAGGACCCATCCATTTTTTTAAAAGCTTGTGAGATGACGATGGGATAAGTACCAAAACCTGGTCACCAACTGCCAAACGTTTTCT
>BMAO01036462.1:0-19438 GCA_019973975.1 Trichonephila clavata | reverse complement strand
AGTGTCCACCGTGTATATCGAGGCAGGCTTGAGCGAGCTTGAAATGGATGAGTGCACACTTCCCGGCAGCTCGGTGTCCTCCAAAGTACAAGCAGCATGGAAAGAGCAACTAAATTAAGTTTGCGTCTCGGTTTACAAATTCCTTGACTGGCCGTAGAAGGAAATTCAACGGTGTAAGATCTGTCAGTTATGGTGCCATAGAACCAAATTCCCGCATTTGATTCCATCCAGCCAATTACATACAGAAGTACAGAAATGCGCCGGAGCCAAAATGAATCCTCCTTCTCCATTCTTCAACATTTACCATATTCTTTCTCGTAAATAGTGATTACACATGTGTACAGATCTTTGGACATTTTCATGTACTCTCAACAAGGGATCTGGTTGAGTAGAATTTGGCAGCTATTTACAGACACTATGTATATTACAAAGTATTATATATAATAGAATGTGACTTATTGCATTGTGAATTAAATAATCTACAGAAGGTAGAGAATTAATAAGCTTAGTAAATTATTTTAAAACAGAATGTTCCAAATGATGCTACTTGTATATGGTATTTTTTTAAATATTACTTTATTGCAATAATTAAAAAATGACGATTGTGAATTTTTTTTATATACAATGAATAATAATTTTAGAGATGTTTTTTGCGGCTACACACACACACACACACACACAAGACTGAAGTGCCTTATAAAAATTTATGTATAATACAATCAATGTTTGGAGTAATTTTAGAGCATTAAATTCTTTGATTTTCTAAAACTAAATATCACCTGAAAATAAAAAGGTTTTAGAATTAGTTGTTAAACATAAATATCACACCTACAATATTTAACTGTTTTTGTGTTTCTTATAGCCTGAAAATATAATAATGAAGTCCAATTTAAGATTCATGTTTTGATACACACGAGATAAAGAAAAACACGTGCTAAATTTTATTAGTGTAATATCCAATAGTAAAATTTCAAACCAGTTTCTTATAATTTCTTATGTCGTAGATACAATTGCTATTCTCCATTTTAATACTAACATTTCCTTCTACCTTTTGGAACCTATAGTTTTTTTTTACAAATATAATATCCAGTATATTTATTCAAATATATCTAAAATCGTATTCCACAATATACAACTAATGTCGAAAACATTTTAACTTTAAAAAACAACAAATTGAACTATAATAAAAGGGCTCTAGGGTATAACCTTTAGCTTAATATTTATTAACACTTCTCATGCGTGAGATATTTAAAACATATCTTTAGATTCCATGTATATATTTGGTTTTTTTTTTTTTTATATTCTTTTATTTTAGTGATATATTTAAATTATATAATTTCAGACACATTCTCTTTGCATATATACTCAGATTAAAATATCATAACAAGTAAAAAAATTTCCCCCTTTTTTCTTAACTTGAATTTTCAAAATGCATTTATTATGATTGCTATGTATAAGAAGCAAATACCATAGACTTTTGGCATATAAGCAAAATAGAATTTAATGCACATTTCCACTTTTAACGGGAGAGCGGATTTCCTGTGTGTTCCTGAAAAAGAAGAATCTTAAGAATTCGAAACAGAACGGAGTCTAGACGAAGGATTCTTGGTGCAGACAGTTCCGCCGGAGACATTTTTTGACGTCTCGGAGACGTTAAACTTAAAGTTATAATTTTTGAAATATCCTTCATATTGGTAATTTTATCTCTGTTTATTTTAATTATTTTCTTGCATGTTCTCAGTTTTTTCCCCTTTTTTAACTAGTTATAACTAAATACTGCAAACTCTGTCATCATGAGTTAAAAAAGGAAAAGAAAAAAATTTATGTTCCAAGTTTTCTTGTTAATGTTTATTCTTATTTATAAAGAAGCAAAATTTAATGTACAATAGAAAAATATTGCTGCTGTTGTTAATGAAAAGAATAATCAATACAATTTCTTCTAAATTAAATTTTTTCCTTGAATTTTGAAGGCAAAAAAAAATTTATCTTAATTTATTTTACAAATAATTCAATTTACTAAAACACAAAAGCTGTTTTTGCATTACTTTTTTTATAATTCTTCAAATAAATTCTTTTTAAAGTCGTTATTAATTTTTTACCGTTAATCAAACGTGTTTTTTAGAACCGAAGAAAGAAAAATCAAAGAAATAAAAAATTATTTTATTAAATATTCTTCAATATTTTAGAATTAGTAAAGAATCGTCCGCTTCTATCTATATACACACGCATCTTTATTTTGTGACTCCTATTTACATGAAATAAATTTTAAATTCATAAATGACTGCTTTTAACAATAAATCCTCTTTCAGAAGCTACTTTTTCATTTTTTAATCGAATATTTAAATCTATACAAAAATATAAAGCTGAACATTGCAAACTAATTATTGTTTGCATAAAGTGTAACATTTTAATTCGGGATATATTCAGAAATTTTTTAGTATATTTCCTTTTTTCCTCAAAATGTTTCTCTAATTCTTTTTTATGCCGGCTGGATGTGGCATGGTTGGTTTGTCGTTGGCCTAAAGTTGCGGGTTCAACCTCATCCCAAGCCGGTGGATTTTCATAATGCAGAAAATCGACAGAGGCCATGTCGTATGATTATACGGCACGTTAAGATCCTAGAATGTCTGTTTGGCTTGGGTACTCTTGGCAAAATTAAATCCTAGTACAGGTTTGTATCGTCAAGAGCTCAAGTGCCTCCGTTTGGGAGGAATCTGGGCGTCAAAATTACTTGCTGTAGTTGGTGTCGTCTATATGGTGCCGCGCTAAAAAGTGATACCAGCTCTTGGGGAATGTACTAGGTCTGCAAATGTTGAAAGGTCAACGAGTAGCCCCATTAGCAAAAAAAAATATTGTATTTTATATTTATTAATGTTTTTTAACTTTACTTTTTTTAAAGAGACACGAAATACTCATACTTTTGAACGCTGGAAATTCTTACGCGCGATACAAGAGCTGATGAATCTCAGCTACTTGTAAAAAATTCGTTGTCATAATAAAAGCTATTTGGAATAATTCTTATTAAAATTTGCACAGTGATTAAACAAGAATTCAGAACGATAACATGATTCATTGATACTGGACATGAGGCCTGCAACTTAAACAATGAAATAATTTGAGTTTAGGTATTAAGGCTAAGATTATACTTAACTTAATCGAATTAAACAAAAAACTTGAATCTGATGATTTCTGGAACAATGGTAAAAAATAACTTTAATTATCGATCGTTTAAATTATATTTGTGAACTTTACATTGTGGAGTTATCGCTGGTGTAAAAGCCTTCGGATAAGAAATTCGAATGATCTTAAAAATAGCTACTTTTATTCTATCTTTAACATTTTATGAAATATACAACTTCTTAGCTTAACTCTGGGAGCGATCCGAAATCCTAATTCACAATTGGATATGCTAGATTATTGAAACTCACTTAGCTTCTGTAGGAGCTTTTTGTTACGATACTTCTCGAATTCCGAAAGCTCGGTCAGCTCCAACTTTATTTACTACCACAATACCTGGTGGATTCTATGACGATTATTGATCTCAAGACGCGTGGCAACCCAATCACTGTTCCACTTTTCTAATCCCTGTATTCCACGCTTAACGTTCGACGATTAACCATTAATTTCACATACCCAACGTCAGGTGCTTAACTCTCTCGCTGAGTAGTTATTTTATCAAAGTGGGCTCAAAAATTGGATATTTTATGTTAAGTATTTCAAATCTATACATTAAATTTATATTTTTGAGTTAAAAAATACAAAAAGAATTCTGTAAAAAGTTTTTATTTTTAGATATAGAATCAGATCATAAAAATATGAACATAAAAACATGAAAGCATATACAGGAATAGCACGGATTGAACAGCTAAATAGTCGGAAAAAATGTATACCCGTCTAATTGGCGGGTTGCGCAAATTTCTTTACATTTACATTGTCGTGGAAATTGCGGTATGCACAGCGATAGGGTTAAATATATAGTACCTACATTGGCATAAAATCAAGTAATCACAACGAAAAATGGTTTTTAAACTAAAATCGCAGCTAAAGAATATTTTTCTTTGAGGATTAGTATAGGAACCAGAATAGTACCCGTTGCAGAGTTTCTATACATATTGACATATTGCTAGTCTTATTATCATTGTCAGAAGCTCTACACGTTTTCGAATTCAGTGCGACTTTCTCTCTGTCTGACTTTTAGATACGTAATATTCATTACTATTAATTAGGGCTGACTACTTCCCATTTGATAATAGCAAGCATATTAGATTTTAAATGGATTAAGTAAAAGTTGTTGATTTTTATAATATGCTTCTTCTTTCAGTTGCTCCTCACACTCTGGTTCACCATATAAGTATATTGCATTTACAAACAATTTCTTAAGGTAATGTACGAAAATAAACAAATAAAAGTTCATACACATGCTATTGTACACATACTTCTATTTTACTATACTGCGTGAATATTATATGCGAGTGTAATAAATGGGAACTCTGGAGGTGGGCAGAGAAATAGGCTGAAATTTTTTATAACAAATAGTTAAATATTTTAATACGTGACTTTAAATTGTAAAAATAGTTATCAAGTAATAAAATTACCTCAATAACTATATTCATACTTTCATTAACTATAAGTATAAATTTGGCATTTTTATTGAACAATAATCTATACTACTTTGGAAATATAAATTAATATTAACTAATTCATGTGGTTCTTTTATTAAGGCCTTCGGAAGCAAAATTCAAAGATTTTTCTCAAGAAATGTGAAGTTTCCTTCAACAACTCTTAATTTGCTGAAATTCGTTAAATGCTTTGAAGAATTTTTCTACTCATGGATTGATATTTGATTAATTTAATAAATGATTCTAATTACTTTAATAAATATTAGATTTCAAAAGTGGCTTATTTTAAGGGTCTTTGAGCTCGTTTAGAAATTTCAGACATTTAAGTAAACGATTTATTGAGTGAAAGCGATTGCCATCCTTATGAATTTTAAAATATTATTCTATCTGTCTTTTTCGTTTAAACTTTTGATAATTAATAAATATTGATATGGAGTAATCGAAATATTGTGCTTAATTTCTTAAACTACACTTATATTTAAACATAAAACATTTTATGTTGCATTATTAAACTTTGCTAATATATATTTTTATTGAATACATTAATGCTCTGTTTCTAATTATTTAAAATATATAACAATTCTCCCCAGACAGACGTGAATGCCACTTTTTAAAACTTATTTTAATACATGTTAAAATCACCTGAGTATTCAGAACCAGATGCTTCTAAAATGCTATTCTTAGAATATTTTAATAATTGTCATTAAAATGGGAAAAGTTTAACAATTCTTAAAAGCACTCATGAGAAATGAATATATTATATTATTAGCCTTTGCCTACGGGTTTTGATACGTATTTGATGTTGATGGTTATATATCACTGTCAAGTTAGGGATATCTATGTTCTGGCATTAAGCTTCCAACTGTACACAAAAACTTCTTATAACCCTCATTTCTTTATTTAAAAATGGCAGAGGACTAGAATTTCTCCTATATCCTTTCTCCTTGGGAGTCGATTTCGGCAAAATTCATTCTTAGTGGATCTCTACTCAATAAAAGAAACACGCCAGCCGAATTTCAAGTCTAAATATCTAATACCTCTAGAGGTCTTACGATGAGTGAATGAACAAGCCCTTTTTTCCTATTAAATATATGTTGATGCTGAATACTGCTTTAATTTTCAATAAAACATTCTGTTATGTAATTAATCTCGTACTGTCAGTGAAATCATTTTCCTTCCTGAGTTGAAATACAAAATGTGGTTACACGATCTCTCAAGGTCACTCATTAGGTTTAAGATAGGACAAATCATTTTGATTGGCCACCAAGGATCTATCAATTTCATATTTAATCGACTGGATGATGCATTTTTATAAAATTTTGATAAGTAGTAGTAATACGGACTGAATGAGCTCCTCCTTCTCACGCGAGGTATAACATGAACTTCTCACAAAAATTAGTATTTGAGGGCATGCAACTCCAGAATAATATATACATCGAAACCTAAATTCTTTTATACAGACGGAATGTGACATTAATATTGTCGGTACGTTAATCTTGATTTGTTTTAAATGCTAATAACAGTATAATATGTTAGGAATTAATAATTATTATAATTGTGACAAAATATGCTTATGCAATAGGTGATAAATTCATCCAAAAATGCAATTTCAAACTCCATCAAGATTGTCTTATTGATAAATACCAGTCTTTATAACAGATGTGTAATGTTTCACTCGATCCGATAAAGCATCTGTGTCAAATTGATGGTAACTAAATATCTCCTCTGAAATCGTTAAGTAAGCTAAAACCTAAGGGGGTTCCATGTAGTTGGTGTTGAATCCTATTCCGATGTTCATGAAATTAATTGATAGTATGGAAAGTCGAATATTAGCACTGCATGGCAGGTACGGATGTAAAGGTTTGTATAAAAAATTCATACATTTTATTAACAAAAATATATTATTAATTATTATTATCCAAGAGACAAATTTTGTACAGAATTGATTTTCGAGGTATACTTTAATCTAAACTTATAAAAATTTCAGTTAATGCAACTGTGTAAGCCTATTTTTTTTTTTTGAAACTTCATGTTTTTTTCTTTTTTAAAAATTGGACACCGCAGACTGGAGTATTAATATTGTTAAAAAGTCCATATTAGGATAAAACAAGCGTACATTATTTTTAAGAACTCACAATTGTAACGTTATTTCATTTGAAAGAATATTACTAAAAATCACTGTGTTTGCACCTAAATTTTTTTTTGAAAATTAAAAATTTTCATTTTTGTAAATATTTAAAAGCTAATTATTTTTTTTTTCCAATGTCATTGAATATAGTGAAGCTGACTAAAGCCGTCATTAGCAGACACGGATCCATTTGACTTCCTGGACACGACACCAACCAATCAATCAACCATTTACAATTTAGATAGTCAACTAAAAATAAATTCGTTTTTTTGAGTGTGTGTTGGAATAAAATATATTGTTGCATGTATTTTTCTGTGGAAACTCCTTTACAGTAACATAAGATAATTAAATTTTTACGAAAATGTTAAGTACAATTGCACATCATTATTCTGAATGCAATGCTGTATCACACACACATATATATTATGCGTCAGAGGAATATTAACTATATCGTGTCTCTCTAGAGAAAACACACAGCCAATCTTACTAAGTGTTTACTAATATCAAAGGAAATAATTATTTGTTAGCTGTTATTAACTTGAATTGTTTAACGTATAATACTCTTTCTGCAATTACTTATAAAATAGTGTACAATATGCATATGTATATATATATTGACATATAAGGATTGTTCTACAGTAACAAAAATCATTTTATTTAATGTTACAAACAGTTAACTTTGTAACATACTTACATTTATTTGAAACTCTATTCATATCATAAGAATAATAAATATATCATCAACTTGAAATATATTTTGTTTATTATTCCAAAAAACATGTAGTTGCAGTTAACTCTAGGATAATTAATGGGCTCAATTCATGAAGGTCACATGATAAAGATAAACACGCGTTCTCCATTGAATTCAAAACAAGCATTAAACTAATAGAATTTGTAGTTCTATTATTAAAATATTGATGAAATTTCAAAGTGCATAATTGGGTAAAAATGCTCAAATTATTTTTAAAAAAATCTTCAAACATTTTAAAATTAAAAAATCTTATTTTATGCATGTATTTTTTAAATAAAATGCATTTTTTATACCTGTGTGGGTTATTACTGTTGACAAATTTGTACTTTTTAAGAAAAAGTTTCGGCAAAGAGCAAAAGTTGGCTACAATAAAGCACATGAACTGATTGGCTGGAAACAAATGAATGCTTTTATCGCGTGGCTATGCCGTCACGTGAGTGTTTGAACTGATTGGCTGGAAATAAATGATTGCTTTTATAGTGTTACTATGGCGTCACATGAGGTTAGATTGGTTAGAAACACATTTTTATCAGTTTCATGTAACTATGACGTCAAATGAATTTATCCCTTGAAATGAAACATATACATGCCTGTTCGAGGCATGCCTTTTAATAAATTAGACCCATTCGTTTTGGGATCTCAATTCGTTATATAGAATTACCAATATCTGAATCAATATCATGTATTTAAATTCATGTATGTGTAAAATGCAAGCACTTCTAGGATTTCAGAAAAAATTAATTGCTTTTACAATTAACCCTTACAATTATTTTTCCTTTTTACAATTGCAATTTCAGGTCTCAAAGGCTAAAACACGCATTAAGAAGAAGAAAAAATATCAATTTATTTCTAGTACTCTTTCATCATAAATGCAGTTTGTCTTACATTTATCCAAGTTACTTCGTGATTTTTTGCTTTCCTTCATCTTGTGGTTACTGTAGGAAAGTGATCAAGGTCGCTAACACTGACGTTGCTACTGCCGAGTTATGATTAAGAATACTGGAGCCATTGAAGGTCAATCGTATGGAGGAACTAATGTGTTATATCTGTTGAGGTTTGGTACCGAAATTTGGAGCAGGATATAACTCTGCTCACATATACCATACTCCATACTTGATCATAGTTATTTATAATGAAATCTTTCATTAGACACACATACACAATAGCATCTGTGTTCTTTCTCAGCGTTACACTAATAAACAGTCGATAAATCAATACATAATGTAACATTAATGTGCGAACGATTTAAGGCGTCTCAGGGGTTTTAACTTCGTCTAAGTGGCTGAAAATATAAATAATTATTTGTGAAATTAAAATAAAATAATCAAATCTTTTACACATTACTTATAAAGGAAAGACACTTCAAAAAAGTGTAAAATGTTTGAAATATAATCATAATTTAAAAAATTAAAAGCATATGAAAATAGGAAACATTTTTGTAAGAAATATTAATTAAGTTTTACGTTGCGCATAATATTTTCTAACTTAGTAGCTCTAATTACTATCAATAAGCTGACTTATAAAGTTTAGTGTATTACACTGTAGTTATTTTTATGAAAATATAATAATAAATTATATATTTTTTAAGAACTAAAAAATTACATTTTCAAATTAAAAAAAAAATTCAATTTCAATATTTTTCAAATTTTTCAAACACAAAAAGTATATAATACTTAACTTAGGTCGAGATTGAAGAGTATAGTACATTTTATAATTCTATAAATTTTTATACAACAAAGGCGTCTATTTTTGAAAAAAGCATGCGCAAAGTAAAATTTTCTTAATACTTATTACAGAAATGTTTCTGAATTTCTTACGCTTATAATTTAAAAAAATTATGATTATATTTGAGGCATTTTAAATACTTTTTTAAGACCTTATTCCTTTCTCAATAATGTGTAAGATATTCAAATAATTAAATTTGAATTTTAAAGAATTATATCGATTTGAAAATTGTTTGTATTTTCACCCCTCGAGAAGAAGTTAACACCCTTGAGTGTACACATCTTTCTGTCAAATTCTCTTCTATGCTTCTTGAATTTTTGTACAATTTTCCTTAAAAAAACTAACTTGAAAATGTAATGATTAAATATAAAAGATTTGGAGGTAGAAACTGAAATTGGTTGCACGTAAAACAATATTTGAATACATCCAATCCTCTCGCCAATTGTTATATATGGGTGGCTTTGTCATTGCTTTTTTTTATGTTACCTGTTGTTTCGTGTCTGTCCATGTCCAATCTGTCATGTTAACTTCGTAAGAGATGGATGTCGATAAACAGCATTTATGCCATCGGATATTTTGTTTTCATATAATAAAAATATTGCTGCCGCTATGAAATTAATTAATTAGACATTAGATGAGCATTATGAACAATAATAAGTGGTGTGCAAGATTTTGCAATTGAAGTTTTAGTCTTGAGGACGAACCAAGTCCGTATGCAAAAAAAGAAAACAGTACTTCAAGTTTTATACTGGATGAAAATCTTGGCCAAACTCATGAAAATCTTGCATAATAGTAAGGAGTTACTTATCACAAGTAATATTACCAACGATATGCAGGGCGAAAGTTACAGAAGGAAGGACCATGAGTTTCTTTAAATTTACCGAAGAAAACAAAAACCGAAGAGTTGACTTATGCAGAAGTTTGGTGTCAGGAAACAAAAAAAAATATTTTTGTACAAAATCATTACAAGTGAGGAAAAGTAGATTATATGCAACAATTCCAAACACAGCAAAGCATAAATTGTTCCAAATTATCCCGAAACAACAATTGTAAAAATGAATTTTCTTGTAAAAAAAGTATTGCTGTGTGTAATAGGATTAGAAGGAAGTCGTTTACTATTACCTCGCGAAATTTGGACAAAGTGCTACAGATGATCATTACTAGATCCATAATTAAGGTTAATCGAATTAAGTGAATTTAATCAAATTTAGTGATATCCTTTACGGGTTAAGAAATGTGGAATGGGATAATGACGTATGGCAAAGATCATCTACACACAGTAAAATTAACTCCAGAAAGTAATCTTCTGTTTGGACTTGAAAGTTGTACAGCATGTGGCACATTCTCTACACTTGTCAAATTTTGATAATTACTTAATAAAACCGATATTGTCATATTTGAAAGATCAGTGGTTAATGAAGTTTTAAGATGGTCGGAAATGGCTTGATGACAATTTTCTTCAACACCACCAAAAATTTCTATCACAAAGACATTAATCAAGTACCCAATAATTGATGAAAGCCATGCACATTAATTACAATTATTGTGATTACTAATCTTTGTGACAAAAGTATATATTATTTAATGTGGATTTTGACCAAAACAAACATAGTTTCTTCTTGCACACCAAATGTGTACTGCAACATTATTTTTAAAAAAAAAACACCTTTGAGGGGAGGTCATGACTATGTATGGAGTACTGGGCAACTTGTACCCACATACCTTTACAATAAAGTAGTTGTTCTGTCGGACTCCAAAGTTGTCGAATTTGGAAACACGTGCATCTCTAAGGATATCCCATATTGCCGGGTTCTTCTGGAGAGTTCGAGGACAGAAAGATGATAAATAACCCTTCAGTGGATCCTAGAACATAATGATATTTATGGGAATAAACGGGTAAATTTGATGGTTAAGAACAGAACTAAAAAAAAATATTCAGCAGCCAGACTCATAACTTATAACTCCTTTCATTCTACAAAACTTTGCATCTGAAATCTTTTGAAACAAAATTAGAAAACATAGTTCACTTCTCGTCAAGAAGTCGGAGGATCGATTTGAACAGAGATATCTAGACCACCCCATGAAAAAGCTGTCAAGGAATTTTGAGTTGCGATGGGTCATGACTACCTTGCGAATCACTTTCCATGTATCGGTATTTTTGAGAGTCCAAATTCCCCACTCTGTAACAAAGCTTAGGTCATGGACAGGAACAATTTTTTGGTAATCTTGGCTCTGCGTAGTGGTACTGAGGTGAAAAGATATTGGTATCTAAAAATTTTCTGGTTCTACATTGACTTTTTCAATTGCTTTATTATTTTCGTTTAGTGTCTTTTGTCTTATTGTAAGTTTCACACTTCCTTACACCTTTGGAATTAAAAAAACATCGTTTTGAATTTAAGAGTATAAGAATTCACTTTATTTATGGAAAGAAACAAGACAAAAAAAAAACTTCTAAGGATTATAATTTTTGAATCAAATTTTTATTCTATCGCCCTGTTTTGTTTAGTTCTATACATGCACATAAATATACTTTAATATCGCAAACCAAAAAATTTCAGATGTTTTTAAGTCTTTAAAACAAAAATGAATATGCGAGTACTAACATAAAATATATTATTTTATTCGCGCATGGTGTAGACAAAGATCTGAAAGCAGTATACAAAGAAAAGTCCGAAATCTTTCAAAATTTTTTTCTTTATTTTCGAACCTGTTACCGGGCTTTTTTGTAGCTTACCAATCACGAGTTTTTTCCATGTGAAAGGATTTTCAGTGCATAAAAGCCAGAGAAAAAGTAATGCCCTAACCATTTTGTTCTTCAGATCTAGGAATAGTTGAGGATCCACACCACCTGTAAGCTTAGGTTTCCCAACAATGTACCTTGTCTCTTAAAAAATTATATTTATTACTACTGAATTCTGCATTTTCTTATTTGATGACGTGCTTATTATATTACACAAAAAACATGAATGGTGAATAATTCCTTTTTATACCCGTGTTTTTATTATTTTTTCTTTACCACATACTGGTTACACACACACATTGCTTTAACGATACTATCACAAAGTTGAATCTCTTTGTACCATATTCATTTATTTTTGTATGAATAGAAGATTTTTTAATATAATCCACTTAGAAATAAGAAAACTCTTGTTTACGATAATTTAGTTGAAGTAAAAAATACATATCAACATAAATATAAGCAACTTTAATTTAATATCGCAATCTGTTGCAATTAAATTTTAAAGCATTAAATGATGAATTAAATAACTGTCAGACTCGTACCACTTTTATGGTTCTTATCAGAAATTTTTTTTTAATAGCTAAATCTCTACTTCGAACAAATTCCGACCGTCGCCAAAACCCTGTTGCTAATCGTACGCGTAATATCTCTCTCTCACTACTTCGAACATTTCCCCCGATGAAATTTAATACCTAAATAATTCACAATGTGCATGTTCTGATTTTACTTCTTTTATGTATATTGTTCATATTATAAGTAATTTCATTGGCTTCAAAAATCTTGATATGTTATTTTCAAATATCATTTCATTTATATTAACACAGAAAAAAATACCCATTCTTGTTAAATATTTTATTACATTTAAATATGTGTATAAAAAAATCACATAACAAATATTTCAAAAATATGATAATTTAGTGAAATATTTACAATAAATTTAAAATGCCTAATTTAACATTTTTTCAAAATACAGTCGACTCTCGATAATTCAAACCTACGATAATACGAAGCTCTCGATAATTCGAAGTATTTGCTCACGCCCTAGAAAACACTCTTAGCTATTTCGAACTAAAACATACGTTTTTGTATTAACTCAATATTTCGCAGTAAAATCTGTGACTGGCCACTCAAACAGGAATTTTTATCTCGTAATAAATGAACACATTTGCTCTTTTATATATAAATAGATTGTGTATTATTTGAAATAATCATTTTAACGTTTTAACTTATATACTAATTCGTTTTTCATCAAAATTATTTTCTGTTATTAAAGGTTTAGTTAGTACATAATTTATTATGAAAAAAATTAATTTAAGTTATTACCATAAGACTAAAATATGCACCAGAGTTCGAATATTCACTCACTCACTCACACACATATATATATGTGATGTGCTTGTGTATGAAAATGTGAATATCCTACAAAAACAAAGAATGGAAAATAATGGATTTAAAAACAAGAATGAAAACAAATATATAAGCACGTATGTAAAAAATCAACTGACGAAAATGGAAATCTGAAATGTTTTTGAAGCGTTACAGATTTAGTCAGCGAAATAGGGTTAAGCTTGCTTTACCAGATCCTAACCTTAGCCAACAGCAGAAAATTTCTACATAATGTAAGAAAAATTATAAAAATCCACGTTTGAAAAATTAAATGAAGCCTATAATAATAGCACATTAAGCCTTCAATTGATGTAATAGAAATGCTTATGTATAACTGCTCAACGCTACTCAATAACACAAACATTAGTCAAATATAAATATCATAATTACCAAAACTCTTTCCTAACATGTGTACTTTAATTCTAACCAAATACCAGCTAACACGCATGCAATATGAAACATCTACCTGTGATGTGAAGTAAATATATCGCTTACTTTAAGTTTAATTTTTTTTGTGTACGCATCTCTTCTCTTTTTCTAAATATAAGTGATAGACTGACCGTATAAAAAATTAATTTTGTATTTTTTTTCTAAATTTGTTCGAAAGCATGTAAAAACATCCCTTACCTGTTTTAAAACATTTTCAATTATATATATATAATATATTAATATATATATATATATATATATATATATATATATTATACCTAAGATAACTATATAGTCATGTAGTAATAGATTTAGTTACAGAAATACTAGAGCAAACTCCTAGCCTTAGAACCAGAATGCAGTTTAAACATGTTTCTCGCCAGCCAACCTTCACCTGAATTTCCAATATTCTGGCCATAGGGAAAGCAAGAAATTTTCTAGAGAAGTTTAACTATCATTATAGATAAACCATAATCTATTAATGTAAAACGATAATATATACCTGAATAATTACTAAAATAATGATTGAGGGAAAGTTCTGTCGTATTTTAAATAGGCGGTTGATTTTCTTGTAAATAAAAAAAAGCATCTTGCTAGTGAGTCATTCGGATTTTTGTTTTTTTTTAGCTGCTGTATAATATAAAAAGGAGTTTTTTTTACCGTTCATCATTTACTTGTGATATGTAAAGGGAAAAACATTCAGTAGATAAAGTGCATTTATGACACTGCATTTGTATGAATTCAAAAAAGAAGCAACGCATCGTTGCATGTAAAATTTATGTGCAGTATTTGGAAAAAGATATTGTAAATGTTCGTACTTGTCAAAGATGTTTAGCAAATTTCGTTCCTGGGATCTGAGCCTCCAAGAAAGTGATCGATCTGACGACTATCCAAGATCGATAAAATGTTTTATATCCATGTTGAAATAACCACATTTAACAAGTCGAGAAATGGAGAAGAGTTTGGCATTCATGTTGGAGATCACATTAAATCTCTTGGATTTGTTTAAAGCAAAGTGTTTGGTTCCACATGATTAAAGAAAGGAATTTGTCTGATCGTGTAAGAATGTGATCATCACATCTGATTAGACACAATGTGAACCGTTTTTGGACAAGCTGGTTACTGGAGATGAAAATGGATTCTTTACGAGAATATTAAGAGAAAAAAATCTTAATGCAAACCAGGAACATCATCAGCAACAGTTCCAAAACCAAGTATCCATCAACGAAAATGCTGCTTTGTTTGTGTTGGACAGGAAAAGTCTAGTACTGCGAGTTACTGAAACAGGAAAAGAAACATAACGTGATGTGTACTGCAATCAGCTGGATAAATTGAATGCACTATCAAAGAAAAAAGGCCTGCATTAGCGTGTAGAAAAGGAATAGTGTCCACCACGATAATGCGCAACCGCATACTGCAATGGTGACACAACAAAAACTGAATGCGTTAGGATAGGAAGTCCTTAGTCACCCGCCGTATTCACTTGACATTGCACCATCTGATTATACCTGTTCAGATCTCTGAAAAACTATTTAACGGGAAAAAATTCAAGTCTTTTGAAAGTGCTTCTAAGCAGTTGCTGACTATTTTAACTCCGAGACGAGAACTTCCACAAAACAGGAAATCACAGGTTACCTGAAATGCAACAGTTGTAACAAATAATGAGCATATATAATTGATTAATACTAAACACGTATTTTTATAAATGAATTCAAATATCTTCTTTAAAATACGACAGAACTTTCCCTCTCTAACCCATATTAAAATCAAAGTTAAACTATACATAAAGACTTACCACGTGACTCATATCCCCGGCTATGACAATAACAGTATCGCATAAAATATTAAGTTTTATAAAATAGCATAATACTATATATACACATTTAAAAACTCTATATTTTATTTTAAATTTATGAAAATCAAAGTACCACGCAGACATATACAATTAATTTTTAAGAAAATATAATATTGTTAATTTATTTAGCTAGAGGCGCCATCTATCTATAAACTGTACAACTAATAACTTTTATTTAACTGTTAGACAACTTTATAAATTAGGAGGTATTTGAATTACATACAATGTTAATAAAGTTATTAAGATTTAAATATATATTAAATTTATCACTAACTAATACGTTATTACATAAATATAATTGAAAATATTATTTCTATCAATTGATATAGAACTGTGGAATTCCACTAAGGCACTTTAAGTATGTTAAATTAAAATCATCTCTTTTATCATAAATATTGCTATGTAATTTATAGTCCTTAATACACAATGATACATCCGAGTAATTAGTTTTAACTGGATTACTATTAATTTAATTAGCTTTAAATATTCCGGATTAAAATTATTATTTTACCAAAAATAATTAGTATCTATGTATCTAAATATGTAATAATCATTATTAATAATATAATTATTTTCGTAAAAGTGTAAATATAATTAGCCAAGTTATTGCTAGCAGGGCCACCTTGAGCAAACCTTTGGTTTGTTTGTACAGAAACCATTAAAATTAATGTAGTTTTCTTTTAAGATCTAAATTTATTAGTTCTAAATTTTTGTAAATTAATATTAAGGTTATAATTTCTATGATTATCTAAAATACCCAATTATATCATTGATATTAATGAATTAAAAATCTTACAAAGACATAACTATGAACTGAATAAATATTTTTATTTAAAAAAATCTATAATTTCTTACTACTTTTAATTATAGCTTTATTACATGTTTATTGATAAATTCTTGTATAATATTATGCAGCATTTTACCTGCAGCAGTGATATAAGTTTTGAAACCATTGTTACTGTTCTGAGTTTAACAGATTTTATGAAATTTAGGTGTTAAAAAATATATATGGAAACTTAATCTTATGAAGGAAACACCCAATTTCTATATATATGCAGTAATTCGATTAGTAATTTCTTTATCTGACAAGTCCAATCTTTTAAAAGATTCATGTTTAAAAAGGTTCATTAATCATATATTATTAAAATATTTACAAATTATAGCATAATTACCAGGCACTTTATCAATGCACTATATATATTATATATATATATATATATATATATATTGAACTATGCTCTCTTAATTTAGAAAACTTCAGATGAATAACAGTATATTCATTAATACAGTTCAAAGATTATAAAATTCAGTATAACATTCCATAAAGTACTTTCAAAAGCATCTTTAAACTCTTCATGGAATGTTTAAGAGTAATTTTCATCCAAGCTTCCATTCCCCGAAATGAAACTCAAATGTTTCTGCCTTGAACACAGAAACTTTCTAACGTTAAACCCCAGCTCGTCCATATCATTCGTCGCTCGTTGGAAACATTCATTCATACCTACATCTATCTCCATAAATCGAAAAAATCACTGACTCTTTGGAAATGCTCTTCAAGCGCTCAATCAAGTCGTCAGTCTGATTTTCCTGCGGGAATAAGTTTCCCTTCGGCAAGAATAAATCTCGGATTGCGGGGGTATCTCGTCTCCTCAGTTTCTGTGTCGATTTATCATCCTGTGTGTCAACGATCGTCGCCACTAAAAGTGACGACAAGAAATCGAAAGGTCAAGTTAAAAGAAACGGATAGTTGGACCTCAGGATAAATCTGGCGTCGAAAGTTGATAATGATTTCGTTTTTTCGTTTTTCTATTTCTACTGTTCTTCAGAATGACTTATTGCTTAGCACTTGATAAGGTCTATGCGTCTGTAATTCCCGATCATTCTGTCTGGACTGTGAAGTTAGTGTTTTATCTATTACAGATGTCTTTTTCAAAGTCGAACGAAATTAAATATCTTGGGTTTAAATAAAGACAGACATTTTCCAGGATTTTAATTGTATGCATATTATACTCGAGAGCCATTTTATTTATTTATTTTTTAAGTGAACCCAAGTCACAGTTTAAAATGTATCTAGATATAAATATATTATTCAATTACTTTTACAAATAATGGAATTATGCAGAAAATTGATTATTTTAAAAAAAAGAAAAATAATTATTAGAAGCATATATATTTGAACAGAGAAGTAACTGATATATCAAATTAAAAAAAATTGTTGCTAAATCAATCCGTTTTCATCATATTTCATTTCCTTGCGGAAATCAAATATGTAATTTATTAGTGATATAAATACAGTTTTAAATTTAACAACAAATTATGTGAGGATATAATTTTATAAAAATTGGAGATAAAATAAATGAAATAAACGTGATTTATAATTTTGAAATTTTGTATAGAAAACTCCAGTTTTTAAGTTAGATGAATAGTAAAACAGAATGCATTTAAAAGCTATGAATCAAAGTCATTGAGTTTGAGAGAAAAAGAGGGCATAAAGATAATTAAATATTTTATGTACAAGTTAGTGGGATATTATGCACGCAAAATGTTGAAATATTTCTTTCGTATGTATAATATTTGTTTATATATATAAATCGCTATATCATAAGACAGAAGTTACAGAATAGTTATTGGTATCTTATTTTTGACCACTGTGAATGAAATCAGGTGGTTAAAATTTATTTTTTACACTAACCTCTTAATTAAAATTGTGAAATTACACACACACCACACACACATATATATATTGTTGTTGTTTGTAAAAAATGCAACACCATGAAAGAATGATCAGAATTAAATGAACTTTGCAGCAAATACCAATTATAGGATGTACATAATATAGTAAAGATTCAAAATCACTGCGCCCTCTGAACTGATGTGAAAGCGTATAAATGGAGGTTGTAGCGGGACGTTAAAAATAGTTAATATTTGTTATGGCGAAAGTTTAGTGAGACCTAAGTATGCATCCACAACTAAATAAGGAGAAATTCAATACTTAAGGAGTTTGAATGAGTGAGGAATAACGCCTTCAAGAAGGAATATTTTCCTATCGTGCAATAGGAGCTCGTCTGCAGCGGACAGTTCCACAGTGATGTGAGTTTAGAAGCAGTGGATCGACGAGCACAGAACAACTCGAAAAAACCGCAGTGGACGAGGAACGTACGTCAGTGCGCGACGATCAACACAGTTTCCGCACAGTTTCCTCCAGACAGTTGCAGCACCTTGTCTATTACTACAGTGTACTAATGTCGGTTTCATCAATTCACTGATATCTGCTGCACCGTAGATTGCGTGTAAGGGTGTCTTTATACAGGACCCTCCTCACGGTGAAACATCACCGACAGCAATAGGCTCATGAGCAAGAGTCTGGAAAGTTTTGTCTTTCCAGGTGAATCACGATTCAATGTGTGGGACCCTGATGCCGCATTCTTGTTAGATGCTATGCCGGTGAACGTGGACTTCCAGAGTGCGTTGTCGAACGACATAGTGTCTAACACCTGACGTTATGGTCTGTGTGCGATTTACTATTATGGATGATCCAATTGGTACGAATTAGGTAATCTGAATAGCAACAGGCACGTCTGTGAAGTTTTACAGCCCGAAGTCGTTCCCTTTCTTCAATGCATCCCTGGAGCTATCTTTCAGCAAGATAATGCACGCCACATGTTGCAAAGACTGTTCGAGACTTCTGTTTAGCCTAACGCATGCAACTTCTTCCTTGCCTGCCTATTCAACGATATGTCGCCTATATAATTGAGCAGGTATGGATTTGTTTGATCGGCGTCTTGCTCGTGATCCACGTCCTGCA
>BMAO01036461.1:0-49922 GCA_019973975.1 Trichonephila clavata | reverse complement strand
AATCTCAATATATTTCCGCTTAATACAAGTTATCTATAAATATAGAAGGAAGCAATTCACTTACTCTCATCACAAAATTTCTACAGTTGTTAGATTTATAGACTTAAATCTTGAGGCATATTCCTTTTGTTGAGTAGAGATGAACTAAAAACAGGTTTCTCAAAAATCGGCACTCAAGGAAGATTGTGGGGGCGATGTAGACAAAAATTCGCGTTTTTGACTATTAACCTTACAGACTAGAGAGTTAGCAAGCATGTTTATTTTGTTGTTGTTGGGTATTGATCCAATATATATATAAGAACGAGCTTTGTGGAAATAAATAGTCAAGGGGGCTACCGGGCATTATATACGAAAATCCCAATTTTTGAACTGTTAGACTTTCAAAAATCTAACTATTGTCAAACATGTATTTTTTGTTGAATAAAGATCCGTGATTTTTCAAAAATTGACACCAAAGGGGTGCAAGTTTATGAGAACTTTATAAATAAAAAATGCGTGAGTGTATGTGTGTGTTTAAACTTTTAGACTTCGAGACCTGAAATTTGGTGGTAAGCATGCTTCTTTTGTTGAGCAGAGATGCACTAAAAATGTTTTGGGGAAAATTCCCTTCGGGGAAAGGCGTAACAGCTTATGAAATTTAAATCCTTTCTTTTTTAAATCAAGAGGAGAGAGCTATAAGAATGTTTTTCTTAATGCTAGGATTTAGATATCAGCACTTGAAAGCATACAACATCATGCAATATCCAGGGAAGTGGACGGATAACAGCTATTAACTTATAAAAATGCTTTAAGTATTTTTGGATCCCCCAATCATTAGCTCGCCGAGACCCGTGTTGGGTAGCCAAATGGATGATTGATAGGTAATTTAGTGTATACATTTCTAATTTGATTCCATAAAATTTTCAATATCTTACCGATCTGCTTCTTTACCCTTTCCAAGAATGCTCCTGCTTGGCAAACCAATTGAACTTGGAAAAGTGTTTCTCTTGGGAATGTCTACTTGATTATAGAATTCCCGAACTTTGGTAGAATATTTTGCTGTAGGTCGGCTCCGGGGGCTTAGAGGTAGCGTGCCCCTTTCGTAAGACCAAGGTTGGGGGTTCGACCCTGGCTGGAGTCCATTAATTTTCTGGGTGCGAAAAACAGTAGGCATGTGTGTCATAGGATTATGTGGCATGTAAAAAATTCCTTGAGGGTCAGTTGGGTTCTGGTACTCTCTACAATTAAATCGCGGCCATATTTAACATCCGACGAGAGTATGGATTCCAAACGAATTCAAGCGTTCAAATTTGGCCGCCACTAGATGGTGTCACCATGAAATGGCTCTCACATTTGGGGACTTGCCGTGTCTGCAAAGGCTATTAGCAACAAATCTCGTAGTTTGAACCAAGGTCGTCAAGTGAAGAGGAGATACCTCAGCTGACAAACCTTCTCCAAATTTCCACACCTCACCAACATGAAAACTTGGTCAGTTTTAGCTCTCTACGCGATCAATCTTTATTAGCCCCTTGGGTACCACGACTTCGAGTAATCAGCTGCGAGCGTATAAAAGAAAGGATTGAACCTTGTTATTTCAACATCGTGCCAAAAGAGAGAGTTGGGTTTGGGTATCAAAGATTGAAAAAGGTCGGTTTGAAATAGTCTGTTGGGAAAATGGAAGAGGATCGCACTACATCAGAGCGGAAAGAAACGATAGGGCGATCAGACGACGCTGAAAAAATTCCAACTGTGAATTTTCAGCGTTGTCAAGGTCACAAAATGGGTAGACCAGGAGTCGGCAACCTATGGCACGCAATACAATTCTCAGTGGTACTCTGCAATACTCAACAAATTTGTCATTGGATAGAAGTTGATAAATTTTTAATGTACCTTGTTTGACAAACATCTCCAGAATTATGGACAGTTACGGAATAACGAAAAATCTAAAAGATAACTCTAAAGATAAATTTGCAGCTATTTTGTAAATTATTGAATGCTATGGAGAAATTTAATTGTTTGAAGAGAGAAAATCACTTGTGTGTACTCTGATCTCCGCTTTTAGTTTTACGTGTTTAAGTAAATATCTTCCCTCATTTGAAAAACATTTAGAGTCCGCAAAGAAATTGTATAACAACTCAATGCTCAGAATCCTACCAAATTAACAGTCATAAATTACACCCAGATTTTGTGGTATCAAAGTAGAGCTGTGAAAGCTCTAGGATCGCATTCATTTTTTGATTTAATAACAAGGAAGAGTAATGCTTATAATTTATGTTGTCTCTTTCTTATTTTAATATATACATATGTTTAAAAATACATAATATATGTAAAATTTTATTTATTTTTAACTTTGTTGAAGAATTAACTATATATTTTCATGCTGTTTATTTTTACGTTGAGAAATATTTTTATATAATGCAAAATTAATTCATAATAAATCTGGAAATCTATATAATCGACCTCTATTCTCTAACTCGAATCGGGACTCGAATTCTTTCAAAAATGTCTTACTATGTGGCACGCTGAATCTTATTAGTAGATTGGTTTGGCACAACCCCAACTAAAAGGTTGCAGACCCCTGGAGTAGACTGTGTTGAGGCCTGTGAAATTCCACCATTTTTATTTTTATTTGTAGCCCGTTAGTTTGAACTTGAAATTTAAAAAAATTACAGTCCCGCTTGTTTGTTCAGCTTTCAACACATGCGGGGAAAAGTTGAACAGGAGTTGAATGACAGCTTGTTTAAAAACATACGATTGATGGGATCATTCATAATTGATGGGCTGAACATACAATAGCCTAGATCAGGGGTCGGCAACATATGGCACGCGTGCCACAAGTGGTACTCTGCATTGCTCTACAAATTTGTCAATTTTTTATTGGATGGTAGTTGATAAACTTTGTAATGTACCTTATTCAACAAATATCTTCAGAATATTATGGACGGTTACGTAATTACGAAAATATCTGAAAAAAATAACTCTTATGATAAATTTGCAGCTATTTTGTAAAAGATTGAATGTCATTGCTAGAGAGATTGAATTGCTTGAAAACAGAAAATTGCAAGTACTCTGCTTTTCGCTTTTGGCTCTACATATCTAAGTAAAATAACTTTCCTCATATGAAAAATATTTCCATTCCGCAAAGAAATTGTTTTACAACTGAATGCTCAGAATCGTGTCAAATTGAAAGTCAAAATTATACCTCGAATTTTGCGATATGAAAGTGGAACTTCATAAATGATGGGAGTAACTTTAAGGGGTGATAGTACACATCAAGACGAGTAATAGTAAATAGGAAACCAAGTGTCCCAAACGTCTTCCGAAGGAGAAAGGCGCCATCAAAGTTTAGGGTCCTAAATTTCAAATGATGATAAAAAACGGACAAATGGATCGATTCATTTGCGATTTTCACTAAAATCATTCTTTAAATTAGTATTTTCTTTAAAAAAAAGTTTTACAGACAAAGTTTAAAAAATGCCGTTAGAGGGCGCTCTAGACTTTGGAGTACCGAACAACTACCTTTTACCAGTATTTTTTTAATTTTGTTAAATGTTTACAAAAGCTTAGAATTTAACTTGAATTTTGAGGGCAAAATTGAAACCATCGGGAGCGGTTAAGTGGCGCAAATGTAACCGCGTTCAGGAGGGGAAAATGCTCGTATGTAATGATCAAAATAAAAAAACGATAAAGCAAACTTTAAGAAGCGATAGTACAACACCAAAACAAGCAACATTCATCAAAGAAATCATACTCGTAATTTTAACCGGAAGGTGATAGAGGGCGTTGAAACAGATTTCGTTTTAAGAGACAAAAAAGGAAAGAAAGAACATTTACGTTATAAAAAAAAGTTTAATTAGAAATTATTACAAAAGCTGTTAGAAACACTGACCATTAGAGGCGATGCATGCGGTATAACGGCGAAGAAGGGATTCACGAACCCTCTGAAACACGCCAGGAGAATCGCGCACCTCTCCTGCAGCTGCCGAAAGTCTGGCGACGAGTTCTTCTGCCAATTCGATAGGAGTCTCATACATAAGACTCTTCAGGTGTCCCCACAAAAAGAAATCCAGGCATGAAAGATCGGGCGATCGCGCTGGCCAAGGGACAGGACCACCTCGCCCAATCCATTGATTTGGAAAGGTTGCGTTTAGATAATTTCGCACCTCTGGCGCAAAATGAGCTGGTGCTCCATCCTGCTGGAACCACATTACTCGCCGGATACGAGAGGGAACATCTGTCATCATTTCCGGCAGCACCTGTTGCAGAAAGGTAAGATATTTTTTTCCATCCAGACGTTCTGGCAGAAGATAAGGTCCAAGTAGATGGCCACCAATTATTCCTGCCCAAACATTTATGGAAAATCGTCGCTGATATGCATGTGTAGAAGACGCATGTGGATTTACATCTGCCCATTGGTGGGAATTGTGGGTGTTAAATGTACCGTCACGTGTAAATGTACATTCATCTGTAAAAAGCACAGTTGCACCAAAATCGGGATTTAGGATGTTCTTCTGCAGATACCAGCGAGCAAAATCCATTCGACGAGGAAAATCCCTTTGAGTCAGTTCCTGGACTCGTTGGACATGAAAAGGATGCATACTTTCATCCTTTAATACTCGCCATGTCGTGGAGGGGGATACTTCAATTTGACTAGCCACTGCTCTCGTGCTTGTATTTGGATGATCAGCCACCATATCCAGAATTTTTCTTCCACAGCTACCGTTCTGTTAGACTTCGCACGGCCTGCATTTGAACGTGCACCAAAAAAGGATCCTGTCTCACACAACTGTCTGTGCAAGCGCACAAATGTTTTATCATTGGGCAACCACCTGTTGGGAAACTTTTTTCCGTACAATCGTCGTGCCTCTGCACTATTCCCATTTGCAGTTCCGTAGATGAAGTGCATATCAGCCTTTTCTTGATTAGTGAAGGGCAACATCTTTCGTTACGTTTGTACCGTGATTTACACTTGTACACTCGGGTCAGTGGCTTTTATCTTAATAATAATTTGCATATCCGTTCTTCTTCTTCCCCATATCACAATTTCATATTCTTCTTCCAGAAACTTGCAGCTATGACGCTTGCATGGATAAAATTTGAAGATGCTCTAACACGTTTGCGTTTTAATTCAAATCATGCATTTTCTATTCAAAGTTGATTGTTTTTATGTTGTACTATCGCCTCTTAAAGTTTGCTTTATCGTTTTTTATTTTGATCGTTACATACGAGCATTTAAATTTTTCCCTCCTGAACGCGGTTACATTTGCGCCACTTAACCGCTCCCGATGGTTTCAATTTTGCGCTCAAAATTCAAGTTAAAATCTAAGCTTTTGTAAACATTTAACAAAATTAAAAAAATACTGGTAAAAGAAAGTTGTTCGGTACTCCAAAGTCTAGAGCGCCCTCTAACGGCATTTTTTAAACTTTGTCTTTAAAACTTTTTTTAAAGAAAATATTAATTTAAAGAATGATTTTAGTGAAAACCGCAAATGAATCGATCCATTTTTCCGTTTTTTATCATCATTTGAAATTTAGGACCCTAAACTTTGATGGCGCCTTTCTCCTTCGGAAGACGTTTGGGACACTTGGTTTCCTATTTACTATTACTCGTCTTGATGTGTACTATCACCCCTTAAAGTTACTCCCATCATTTATGAAACAGCCTGTATTTTATGTTGTCTATTTGTTATTTTAATACAAATATGTTTAAAAAGTTTAAAAATACATAATATAAGTTGAACTTGTAATTTGTGTTGAAGAAATAATTATATTTTTTATTCTGTTTATTTTAATGTTAAGATACATCTTTAAGTGATGCAAAATTAATATACAATAAAACTGTAAATCTACATTATTGACCTTTATTCTCTAACTCTGCATGCAATATTGGGGGAATCGGATTGTTTCAAAAATGTCCTACTGTGAGGTACGTTGAATCCTATTGGTAGAATGGAATGGCACGCCACAGCTAAAAAGTTGCCGACCCTTGATCTAGATTATCTAGAATGAATGGGAAATATTACATTATGAAAATCCAGATTAAACCATTATAGAAATATAACAAAAAAAGGTAGTTTAAAAGTTAACACTTAAGTTATTATCTGCTTGAGATACGACAGAAACGTAAGATTACCGCTCGGCCGAAACGGAATGGAAGTTCCGCCAAGTAAACAACCGGCAGGAGTAAAACAATTAGACGTTTTAAGGTTTTTAATTAATATCTTTTCAACTAATTAGAATATCGGAATATAAATGAGCAATACGGCTTCCCCGGAAAATTCCCGATCTTTTGGTATCTTCCGCGACTTTCTGCGTTGTACGGTTCGTGAGAAGATAGACGCACATAGATAGATAGATAGATAGATAGATAGATAGATAGATAGATAGATAGATACGTTTGTTTACCTTCGAATTTTAATAGTGTAAGATTAATGGACTAGTGTCAAGAACATATCATTGTGGCGGAGATAACCGATGCAAGTGCCATGTGTTACGAATAGTTACGATCGTAATATAAGCATTTAAGTTTGGCTCATTTAACCCTCTCGCTGCGTAGTTATTTTATCAAAATAAATTCAAAAATTCCGTATTGTTTTATTATTTATTTCAAATATATACATTTTAAAGTTTAAGTATACAAAATTATTTTGTAGAAAAGTTTTCAATCAAAATACAAAATTAGATCCTGAAAATATGTACATAAAAACATAAATGAAAACTTAAACAGGAGCACACGGCTTACACAGGTAAATAGTAGGAAAAAATGCATGCCCGCGGAAATCGCGAGTTGCGCAGTGAAAGGGTTCAAAGAGAAACTTGAGGAACTATTTACTAAAGACGAATTAACCAAGGATTGCATGATTCTAGAAAGAGAAGAAATGTATTCAGTATAAGCTAATTTATTTACAAACATGCTTAAAAAAAACTTTGTATCTTGAAGAGTAGATGATATATTGCAGAAAATATATTAATTCAATTATCTGACAAAAATCTATTCTTCACTTCATTGGCTCACTTTGGCCCTGGGTGAATAAAAAGCTGTTTCAAATACTGGTAATAAATATTTTTATAAAAATGTGATAAATATTTTTTGTTCGAGAGAAATCGTTTCTTCACTTCAGTGGTTCACTTTGGTCTTGGGATAATAAAAAGATGTTTCAAATACTGGTAATAAATATTTTTGTAAAAATGTGATAAATATTTTTTTCCCAGAGGAATGCAAAAATTATAAAACATATGAAGAGCTTTGTGTTTATAGTATTCGCAACCCGACCACTAGAAAAGAATTTTTAAAAGAATTGTGAAAAAGCTATTTACAGAAAAACAATCCTCAATGAAAAAAACTTGAAGTTGTGAACGACTGCGTTAATTATGGCAAAAAATATGTGTATCAAATGCCACAGAAAAAAAGGTGGTAGTTCAAAAATCATTAATTGTACAATTGTATCAACAGTCTTTGAGCAGAAAATGTTCGGTTATGTCAGAAGTTTTAAAGTCAATCCTATCAGTTGTTGATTATATCAGAGCTCACACACACAATCCGTCCAATTTACAAGTTGATTGGAGATTAGAAAAAACGTCTTACCATATATAATATTGCAGTGGGGTTGCTTAGCTGCGGAAAAGTTTTAGAACAATTTTTTAGGCTTGGAGCAATAATTGAAATTTTCTTGAAATGAAAGAATAGGATCACAATTCCTGAATTACAAAACAATGAGTAGCTACGGAAATTATATTATATTTAATCAAATATAAATTATTTCAATTTAAAATTATAAGGAGAAAATCAAATTTTCTTTGAGTTATACGTTCACATTCTTTCAACAAAAAAAAAAAAAATTGCTTGGTTTCACTCCCAACTGAACAAAAAATATTCATCATACACGCTAAATATTTAGTCAGCAAACTGGAACTCCATTTCTAATAGATTTAGCAGCAGAACCTTTGATTGCCTTATAAGTAAATTTTAAATCTTGTTTCTTAGATTTTGATGCAGTTGCAACTGAAATCAAGATTTTTCAAATTCTTCTTAATTCAGACATAAAAAACCTTGTTTCATAACTTCAAATGGAAATAGATGTTTTCCAGTGCAGCGATATTTTTAAAGAAAAAAAAATTTAATGGGGATGCGCATTGGTATTTTAAACCGTTGCAGACCTAGTACATTCCCAGGAGCTGGTATCACTTTTTAGCGCTGCACCCTATAGACGATACCAATTACAGCAAGCAATTTTGACTCCCAGTTTCCTCCACAGAGGGAAGCACCTGAGCTCTTGACAATGCGAACCTGTTCTAGGATTTAATTTTGCCGAGAGAATCCAAGCCAAACGACAGTCTAGGGATCTTTAATATACCGTATAATCATACGACATGGCCACTGTCAATTTTCTGCATCATGAAAATACACCGACTTGGGCCGAGGTCGAATCCGCAAACTTGGATGTAGAAGGCCAGCGACAAATCAATCACGCCACCCAGCCGGCAAAAGAAAAAATATATTCCAACTCATTACTGCTAGAATTTCCTAAGCATTTTCCACTCACAAGGTTAGATCAATTAAATAAATTTTCTCGTGATTTTCCCCCGCTTTTGGAGCCACTTATCTTTGTGGGTGAAAAAAACATTCTTAAAAATGAAAGATACAAAAATATTCATAGATCCAAGTGAACTGATGACCATCTGATATGACTGCTGATCATTTTCTCTAGTAAACTTCATCCACAACGGCAAACAATTATTAGTAAAAAGTTTTTCAGCTTCATAAATCTCGTTAATCCTATCCTAATTATAATGTTTCAATTCCTTATGGAAATTACCTATATACAGGGTGTCCCAAAAAGAGGGCCAAATCTCTACACAGCCAAATTCCTCGTTGGGAGAACTTAACAAATACCCAAAGTACTATACCTGTAGGATCCATAGTTTACGAAAAAAATACAAAAAATAAAGTATGACGTCACAGCTGGTGCTAGGGAAAAAATAATATTGGCCACTTCAACAACAGTATTTGTAAATGTTTATAAATTCAGGCGTTCAACTTGTCCACCGTGCATATCGTAGCAAGCTTGAGTGTGCCGTGGAATGGATAAGTGCACATGTCTCAGCAGCGTGGTGTCCCCCGAAGAACAAGCAGCATGCAAACGAGCAACTAAGTCCGTTTGTGTAGTCACTGTGTCTCGATACAACAATTCCTTGAGATTTCCCCATTCGAAAAAAATCCAATAGTGTGAGATCTAGCTATCGTGGTGGCCATAGAATCGGACCCCTACGTCCAATGCAATAATCGAGGTATGACATATCTAGCTAATTACGTACAGAAATGCGCCCAAGTCCCATCCTGATACAACATGCATCATCATTTACCTTATTTTTCTCGTAAACTATGGATCGTACATGTTCAAATCTAAGGTATTTTTTATATACTCCCAACGAAGAATCTGGCTGTGCAGAGTTTGGGCGCTGTTTATGGGGCAGCCTGTATATAAAATTACCTGTGGCGCTATAGGATTTAGAATAAAGTAAACATTCAATCACACTCGATGAAACACGGGCTAACTTAGCATTAAAGAAATGTAAAGAATTTATTAGCACATTCAAAGTAGTGCATAATAAGGTATATAAAATTTATGATGAAAAAGCGATTGATGGATTTGTGGATTAACTGTTTATTTACGCTGCGCTTCAAAGCAACATGAGGGCTAATAAAATTTATTGGAGAAGGGAAATTATATTCAGAGAAGTTTTAAGACATAGATATTTAGAAATTATAAGAAAATTACGAAACAACGGCTAAAAATAAAGGAAAATTAGAATTGATTTTAGAAAGTTTAGTACTTCTAGAATTGTCGCTTCTCAAGTTTAGAAATAGTTTGAGTGATTGGAGCATTTAAAGACTTAATTTCGATTAATATTATTAAAAGTACGAACATCTCTAAAACTCGGAAATTACGGAATTTGACATTTTTACGTAGTTGATGCTTATTGAACAGTGCGTTCTATTTTGATCTCGAATGACAATTTTGAAATTTCTACAATAAAAGTTCAAAGAACAAACATCCGTCTATATAAACAAATCGCTAAACATTCCTCAAATACAAGTATAAAATGAGCAGACCCTTCCATATTGAATTTAGTTGTTAGACTTTATGATATTGTCTAGTTAGTCTTTAGAAAATTTTAAATCATAAAATTAATAATGCTAATAATTTAGTCTTGTGTATCATTGTACTAAAGTTAAACCAATCAGCTGAAATAATCGAATATCAATAAAAAACTAACTATATTCCAAATCTGAAGGATTTGACTGAATTTTCTTAAACTATGCCACGATGCTACAGAATAGTAAAACAGTGTTTAATAACGTGCATAAAGTCCATTAATTTGTTTTAAATTCCATTTGTGTATTATTCAAATTCTAACAAGTATAAGATAAGTAATAATAAGCATTATAAGGAATCACCATTTTTCAAAATGTTCAAAATTCTTAAATTTAATTGTGTGACAAAGAATTAAACTTGTAAAAAATAATCATTAATTTCCTAATTGTATTTCAGATATGAATTTCATAAGAACAAATGTATGAGTCAACAGAATACTTAGTTACTGTTTGTAAAAGTATTGTAACATATTACAATGACAATTTAAATAGAATGCATATCATAAATCGTTCTCCCTCTATAATTTCGTTTATTCCCAAAATATCGGATTGGACAGAAATTCTCAATTATCAATTTTTCATGGGTTTCTTTGTTTAGAAAAAACGTTTTGTGAAAATTATTGGAGCTTATTAGCAATGTAAGGATTTTATGTCAGGACACTTATTTGAATGGAGAATATACAATGGAGGCATTGAATTGTATGAATTTAGATACAGAAGATAAAGATTTCTTCATTCTTTATCATGAAGTAATAAATGAGTCGAGTTCTACTATTATATTCCATGTTGTGTTTAACGTCAGTTCACTCACTCGCTTCACTTATATCTATTTACAAATGATGCCTTAATGAAGAGTTCATAGGCCAAGATAATTTTTTTCATTATTTTTTGAGATTTTGATGCCTGATTATGATCAGCACAGAGATTTACAAAAAATGTATTGACAGGATCAAATATAAGGTAAATATAGTAAATTTAAAAAGGCTCTATGGACAGTGATCCTAGAAAACTAATTAAAACACGTAGATTACATACTGTCTGCCATGGTATACAAAATTAAGGTTGCAAACACAAAAAATTATATATTTTGACAAAATCTGGGCTTAATTTAATATACTGATATTTTAAGCTGTAAGGTAAGAAAAGGCAACAAAAAAATAGCACAGGTGTTTTCAATGTAGGCTGTCATGCAAATAAGAGAGGCGTTGGTGGAAATAGGAAATTGGATACGTCATAACTCTGTATTGCTCATCTAATAAGAAATGGTACCACTTTGTACAGATATACAAACACTTGTACATATTGTACAAGCTTCCCAAAGTGCTCTCATACTGTTAATGGGGATTACGGAAGTAATTCCCCTTCTTCCAAAAGAACGAGCTTTAATACTTGAAGGGTCCTTGGATGGGGTTGTTGACATTCAATCACTCTTCCTAGAGCTTCCAACAAGGGCTCAATTGAATTGAGGCCTGGAGACCTTATAGGCCTCAGCATTCGGTGAATAACTTTCTTTCAGATAATCGTGCAGCTCTGTGTGATTGGGTGTTATCATGCATAAAAATGAATTGGTCTTCCACAGCTTCTCAAAAAATTCACACTTAGGGCTCGTACCATCAGAAAAGATATAAAGGGGTGTACTCGCGTCAACATTATCCCTCCCTATACAAATATGTCATTGCCATCAAAGTATTCGATTTATCTTATGTTCATAAGATGACAGCGTTTCCTAGGCTCTCTCCAGATGAAAACTCGACATGAATCGCGATTCGTCACTGAAGCGCCAATTGTGCTCTATTTAAGCGTGGTGTTCACTACTCTAAGACTGACAGGATATCTTGGAAAATTGTCCAAAGATAACAAACACCACAGATTTCCGGGCTTTAAGATCCTCCTCAGCTAAACATCCGTACACATTTCGTCTCTATACCATTGTTCCCGACGCAGCAGCGAAGCTTTGAGAACAGCTGACAAGCAGTCATACCTTGGCATCATGGATTTAAAGCCACATAGTGATCCCCGCAAATGTTTTGACGCTTGGGAAACCTTGTCCAGTCCTCCTAGTAACCGTACTGATGTCTTAAACTGTTAAAATAATATAGAGGCCACCACGAGGGACACTTGTAGCCTTCGAGCGACATCCACTTATGACTGTCCATCCTCTGGCTTACTAACGGCTCTCCTTCGCAATTCATCGTTTAAATGATTTCGTGTAGTCATTTGAACTGTAATCTACACAGCTGGAGAAGTTCTTTTTCTAAATTCGAAATTTCGCACACACATTTGGCGATTTCAGAATAATTCCACTTTTCAACTTCAAATTCCACTTCCATTTTTTTATAGAAATACGACCCTCTTTACTATTAAACAGACACTAGACGCAAAAATTGAAATCATTTCCGAAATTACACCTTATAACATTACCTTTCAAGATAATAATAGTACATATTTCTAATTTTTGCTAAAAATGTGTCAGCAAACTTAATTTTGGACACCAGTGTACTTCTGTAATATTTGGTAACACATGCTCTAAAACAGTGTTTCTCGGCGTGGGGCCAACTCTCCACAAGGGGGCACTTTGATTCTTAAGGAAGGGGGGGGGCAATTCAAAAAAGGACCCATTTAGAGAATAAATTAACGCAGTCATATTTAAATTGTCACGGATGTATCCACGTCCTTTCTCTTGGAATCCAGTCCTCTTGGGAAATCTTTCGTCTGTCAGTTCAAATTTATTCACAACCAACCCTCTGAAGAAGAAACCTTGATTATTCAAATTAGGTTGGTTATATATAGTCTAGGTTTTCAAGCTAGTGAAAAGGAGAGAAAGTGAGGAGATAGGATAGATTGCTACTGATCAGATATTATACTATTTTATAGCGCATTTCAAATATTTGATAGGTGAAAGAATTAAAGTAACGATTGGTCACTAAAGTTTAATTATGGTTCCGATAATTATGATAGTAAATTTGATACTGAAATAAGAGGGTTGATATCTAAAGACTTCTCATAATTCGTGTATCTCGTTTTTATCCACATATTGCTTAGATTGAGAACATTTCTTCTCGTAGAAATCACTTGAATTGAGTTGTTAAATTGTGTGACAATAAATAGAGTAATTTTTATATATGGCTAGTCTTCCTTTCCTTCCTCCCACATCTCTAGGCGGGAATGAGAGAACATCCCATTCTTTACAAACTTAATGTAGATTTAGTGCCATAAATGATCTGCTGCTAAAAAGAAGAAGTAAGCTGGGTATAACAAAACGGAGAGACTTGAGGCTAAAGTTAACTCGATTGGTACCCGACATAAAATCTTTTTGCAACAAACATCAAGCGCAAGGATCTCACAAAAAATTTTTATTTCTATGTTTCAATTTTCCATTGTAATATACTTACTTGCTATACTTACTGTAATAACAATAATTTTCTAGTGATTTCGTAAAAACTGAAAGTTTCATTTATTATTTAAGTTTCATTTACACTGGTGTGCAAAAATTAAGGACGAGACGGTTTTTTCAATATAACTTTGTACAAAAGCATTCCAAATCAACACATTTAATACCGTAAGATCCCCAATACGTAAGGACATGAGTAATGTAAGCAACACTTACTAAAAGAGAAATCAGAGGGATAAAAAGAAGCTTTATTGAAAAAGTAGCATGGAGCGCAATGCGACTGAAGGCCGAAACATCGCTGTGATGGGTGTCCAGCAAGAAATATCCGGTCTTTAGTAGGGGATATGATCTCCCCTGACTGCTAGGCAGGTTTCACAGCGTCTGCCCATGCTGAGAATGAGGGTGTCAATGAGTTGTTGAGGCATTGCTGCGCGCCCATTCGTCTTGAAGCGCCAATCGAAGCTCCGGAATCGTTACTGGTGGTAAGGTACGAGCTGCCAAGCGTCTGCCTAGAAAATCCCATACATGCTCGATGGGATTGAGATCCGGAGATCGTGCCGGCCAATCCCTACGTTCAATATCCTCACTCTCTAAGAGCTGTTCGGCAGCTACTGTGCGTTGACATGGTGCATTGTCGTCCATGAAAAGGAACTGCGGACCCATAGCGCCTCTAAAAAGACGCACATATGGAAGAAGAATCTCGTTACAATAACGGGTCCCGTTGACTGAACCTGCGTCGAAGATGTGAAGGTCTGTACGACTACCAAGCATGATGCCTTCCCAAACGAGAACACCGCCACCTCCATACCTGTCCCTTTCAATGATGTTCGAGGGATGATTGCGGCTTCCCCGCTCTCTCCAGATGAGTATGCGATGAGAATCGCTACTCAGACTGAATCTGCTCTCATCTGTAAAGAGTACTCGTCCCCATTCATTGTCTCTCCGATTCCGGTATTCCCGGCACCACAGAGAACGCCTTCTCCGATGGGCAGGCGTTAGATGTACACACCGTACAGGGCGTCGTGCAAACAGACCACCACCGTGCAGTCTTCTGGCCACGGTAAAACGCGATATCGGTCGTCCAGTCACCTGTGTCGTGTGTCTAGCGATTTCTCCCGCTGTCTGCCGCCTGTTTCTTCTGGCCTGTAAGGCAATATACCGGTCATCTGCGGGTGTGGTTCCTCGTGGACGACCACTACTGAACCCCCGGATAGCTGTTCCTGTAGTTTGAAATTGTCTCCAAAGTCGTGAAACGATGCTGTGAGCAATTCCGAACTCTGCAGCCACACTTGTCACACTGCGACCTTCCTCCAACTTCCCAATGATTCGACCTCGGGTAAAAGCATCCAGATGTCGTCTAACAGATTGATTATTCGCCATTTCTCGCTGAGGCAGCAACTCGGTATGATTTTAACTGCTATACGGTGTGCAATCTCTTTGCCAGAAATACTAATCTTACACCGACAACATGCTTTACTACTCAGACACTCCCCCATTACGTCTACCTGCATATCTGCGCATGTGCTACCGTACATCACCTCACTTAATCTCCTGATTGGTCTTTCTGTCCGCTCTGCCTCTTCGTTCAGCTGATATGCTAATTTTTCGACTTCGTCCTTAATTTTTGCACACCAGTGTATATACACACACACATTTCGGGGGGGGGGGACATAAGAGTTTTTAAAGGCTGATTAGGGGCATACTAAAAAAAAGTTTGAGAAACACTGCTCTATAGCAGTGCTTCTCAAACTCTGAATATTCGCGACCCAATATTCAGTCATAATTTTCATCGAGCCCCTCCATACAATAACAATGTATTGAATTCAATAATACTATACTTTGACACTAAAGCTACAACACGACTTCAACCTCTTAAGTGCTACCGACGTATATAAACATCTCGCTAACCAAAACACTAATTGCAAGGACGTATATATACGTCTTTCCGATGCACGATTTTTTCTGTCACTGTTATCCATAAAATTATTCCGAAGGCTTTTGGAATGCAAAAAAGAACCTTGACAGTGTTTGTGAAGAATTTACTAATTTCACAGGATTTGCTTATTTATTCCTCCCCCCCCCCCCATACATCACATACGCGTGCCTACGTGGAAAATGGTGGCATTAGGGAGCAATTTGCGTAACTTTTAACCGGCAGTGAAGGGATTAATTATGATCCGTACAAATTATCAAGATAAATATTACTTTTTGGGTATCATTTTTATATGACAAGCCCATAGGATCACTGGTAATTTTAAACTTATTTTTAACTCAGTAATGTTAATTTAATTATAAAATACACAGTGCAGTACTGATACATTTATTAGTTTATTATATCAGTGTAAATGCGTATTTTATTCTTTATTATGTCAAAATGTATTTTGTTTACTTTTCATGAATTAATGATTTTTTAAGTAATCTTTTGTTTCCGACTTTTCAATATGCTCGCCCCCCCTCGTAGTGATATCACGCCCCCCTAGGTGGGCACGCCCCACAGTTTGAGAAACGCTGCTCTAAAGCAATTAGCCATAGGGGAAGATACTTCATTTCCACTGGCAGTTAATACATGCTTGCGTGCTTTTTATTTTAATAATGCGATGTTTGATGCAGAGACACTTCCGCAGTAAAGCCCGTTTCGCAATTTCGTCAACAATTACAGAAGGTTGAGTTTCAGCTACATAAGTGGTGCACTAATAATACATCCACGCTAGATAGCGTAATTTGAAACAAAATTTCTTGTTCATCTGTTGTTCCGTTTCAGTTTAACGTGAATTTTCTCAAACAAACTGTCAGACTGCCCGTAGCAAACTAATTTGCGACATTTCTTGGGCTTGTAACGCATCGTCTCTTGGCTGGTTTCTTTCTGCGCGTGCCCGCATTTTTAACTCCCTTTGCTTTTGAAACATATATCTGCATACCGAATTTCGTAGACGATCCTTATAAATTAAATATTGCGTATTCAATTCCAAAAACTAAATTTCAATACAAAAGATTTTCTATTTAAGTGAGAAATTATTTCTGTTTAAATTAATTCAGAACGCTCGTTTAAAGTATTTTTAACACAATATGATGAAATTTTATTTATGTAACATCAGTTAATCAAAATAATACAATTATAAATAGTAAATATATGTATATTTTTTTCAGACAATCGAAAAGCTTCCTGATAAAGTCCTACTCCAAATTTTCTCTTACCTGCCTCACAAAGAAATCGGCCGGTTAGCCAGAGTTTGTAAAAAATGGCGAATGATTTCAAGCGATTCCAGATTGTGGACGCATGTATCACTTCGACCCGATATATCTGGTCTTCATGTTACAAACATTGAAACTCTCTTGGCACTAATAGCTGTACGATTTGGTAAATAGATTCTATATTACATATTAATTTACATTACGTTATTTACTTTTTTGAGCACTTGAATGGTTTTTATTTCATTATTAATAACTATACGTAAAGAACTTTCTTACGATAAGGTTTTCTCACAGAATTCAGCATTTATTTCTCAGTTATAAAATATAGCTAAGATGACACACTTATATTTTCATTTTTTAAAAAGACCTGGGAGAAAAATCGAATACTTTACAAAAAAACTGGAAACAATCCTTGAATCTGTAAATAACAAGGCAAAAAACAGTACTTTATCATTTCATTGAATACATCTATAACATATCTAGTGAAAACACTTTCTCCCACAATAGGTATTAATAATACGTTTTGCATCTGAACATTTCAATATGGGCACCATTTTTCAGGTATAAATTCAAATCTATCCGTGGTACAAGCAGCAGTGCAATTATTCATTACACATTCGGAGGGTCGTAGAATTACAATCAAACTTTTAAAATGAAAGCAATCCATTACGCCGTTGATATAGTTTTATTAATACTAATAAAAATTAATAAATTGCATTAAATTTAAGATGGGGCACTTCCAAATACTTATGTTTATTTAGTATTAAAGGTAATGTGGGGTTCATATATAATGAAATACTGCATTTGAGATGAAGAAATGAAGCAATTTACTATAAAGGAATTGAGCTCGATAAAATGTTAAAAATATCCTAGTTTATATCTGAGAAATAATATTATAACAAAGAGCCAATAGATGTAAAGAAATACACATTAATTCAAAAACTGATTGCTAAATAAGTTTTAAAAAAATATATCGTAAAATAAAAAATACAACTATGTTATATTAAAACAATGGAAATTATACGAAATCGGCAACATTATTAAGTAACTTGACGCTTTTTTTATTTATAATATACTCATATATACTACTTGTTAATGCTTGTATAAATAAAATAACTTAATATAATTAAAAAAATAATTTTTCAGGTCCTTCCTTAAGATACATCGAACTTCCCATAGAATTAATCACACATACTGTTCTACAAGAACTAGCATACAAATGCACTTCTCTTACGCATATGTTACTAGATTTTTCTACAGCTATGCAACTTCACGATTTCAGCGACTTACAAACTTTCCCAAGCAGGTTAAGAACCATGTGCATTTGTCTGTCTGAAGTCATTTTTATGGAGGGTTTCATGAGGAAAATTTACAACTTTATTAATGGACTGGAAGTTTTACATCTTATTGGTAAGAAATTCAAAACTACTATTAATTGCTATTTTTAATATTATAGTATTTAAATCATTTTAAGAAAAATTCATTTCTGCCTTCACAGAACAACCACACATGTGTATTTTTCTCATATATAAATGCATACTAAAAATAAATAAAACTTATATATCGCAATTATTTGTTTAATTATGACATTTTTTCTTAAAGTACATTCTTAATAAATGTATCTGACACAAAGGCTGTTTGTTTTCCGTACCGCTGAAAAATGAAAAAACAGAGTGAAATGAATAATATAAGCTCAAAATTTTTCATTCTTCATTGCTTCAATTCACCGCAAAAAAAAATGTAACATCTTTACTAAGTTCCACAATTATCCACACACACATCGTAGCTGAATAAAACTAGTATCGTTATAAAAGTGATTCAAGAGGAACTAAATAAGGGTTTTAACTCTTTGAGTATCATGAAACCACTTGTGGATACATGCTATGTTTAGGGCAAAATCCCATTGTAACCTCATGTGTATACATGGCTTATTTAAGTGCCCAACCAGTATAGAGTCAGCATAGGAAATATTATAAGGTAGATTTTCTTTTATTGAGATTGCATAAAATTACAAAAATTTATAAAATGTCTAGGTCACAAAAATTTGAAAAAATAGGAAAATTAAAATTACAAATATTTGTGAAATTGCTCGGAATGATCCGGGGAACAAAAGGTTTTCCCCATGCGTTACATAAGTATGCTGTCATTTTTGTGTTCCATTCCTTCATCTTCATCACAAGTAGATAAATCCGTATCAGAGTCACTTTCGTGTTCATCGGTTCCGGAATTCAGTATCACTTCTGTTGAAATCCAACGATGATGCCACATTGGCAAGAAAAAGTAAAAATAAACAACAAAAATAGTTATACAAACTTAAGAAATCGAAAAGAAACACGGATGAACGTATACTTTAGTCAGCGTGTCAAAAGGAAAAATGAAACGCACGTCTTAGTGTCAAGGTCAGTATTCCCAGAAATCTGGGGTTTCTGGGGGTACTAGAAAGCACAGTCTGGTACGCAGGGGGTAAATTAATTGATTAATTAATTTCAAAATCAAATTTTTCCATTATAGAACCCGATTTTTTTTTCGGTAATCCAATTTTTTATCTTTATAGTAGACTAAATTTCGCATCTTTTCGCATGTCATAAGATTCTGCTTTTATATTCTGAGTTATTGGGATTTTTTTTAAAAATTGGTTTCTTTGTAATAAACTGGTGTTTCCAACATTCCATGATAAAAGATTTCTATATAATCAACGTTTTTCAAAACTTTTTACTTCAAAAAAACGAGGTACATAAGTTTTACCCAAATCTGAAAACATAAAGGTGAAAAAATATTTATATGAAAAATATAAACTGTATATATATTAAATGCAATTACAAAGAAAAAAAAAAGATCAATTGTAACAAACTTAAAATTTTGTACATATGGATTTCTCTCTTCTCAAAAACGTCTTAAATTTTCAAACTTCCATGCAATACCATCCACGATTACCACCAACTAATCCAATACTCCTACAGTTATATTAACCAGAATATCCCAATGCCAGTTTTATTCAGTTGCAATGAAATTATAAGAGTTAGAATAAGATATTCCAATTTCTTTTGACTACTGTTCTTCCACAAGCCAGAAGAATACTATCAATAGATTTTGCTTTATTTTGGATGTTGTTGTTGTTGTCGTGTCCTTCCCGTAGGAAGGAATGAAAGTTGCCATTGCCTGTGAGAAAGGTTGGACTTTTTAACGATAGCTGGCGACACCACCTATCTCCACCTCCACAATTTTGGCATGGAACTGAAGGGGAGGGAAATTTTCTCCAGCCTCCTGCACTCGTGGTTTCTGCTGCGACCGCCTACAAGACTTTCGGACCCACTGATTTAACGAGCACGTACTCCGTCTATACTCGGTGGTATTTAGTGGCATCGGGAATCGAACCCAGGCCATCCTGGTCTGGAGTCCGATGCTCTAACCACTAGGCTACCCACGGCCCTTTTATTTTGGATTAAAACGCGCAATGCAATCTCATAATAAATATTGATTTACCATTGTGTGAACCTACAATTATAATAGCTTTTATTGTCATAAATGGATCAACAGAGCTTCGTTTCCTGTACAAAATATTTACATCAGTCATTTATTTTTCAAACATTTCAACTGTATATCACAACAAAAGCAAATGCATTTGCATTTGCACAATGTGCAAAAATGGAATATTTGCTCTTTTCAAGTAATTATCTTTATAACAATGTGTGTATTTTTGTATTATACTGGTCTTCATCTATTCTATTAATATCTCCATCCAATTCTAATTTTACGTCATTAGGTACTTATGAAAAAGTAACTGAGGAGGAAGAAGAAATTTATGAAGTCATAAATATCCATAAGCTAAAGAGTGCTGTACCAAACCTTCGAGTTGTTAACCTATTCGGAATCATTTTCGTTGACGACAGTCATGTGGAGGCACTAAGTAGCAATTGTATTCAGCTGGAATGCTTAGCAATAAATTACTGCAATAAGTTCACCGGAAGCACTTTAAAACTTTTACTCCAGAGGTGTAAGAAACTGAAGTCTCTTCTCATGCAACAAACATGTAAGTTTTTATATATCCTACAGTAATGATTAAATTAATTATTGTATGATCAGTAATTAAATCCTTCTTTGGGATGATTATAATAATGCGTGTTATTTTATATTTATTTAAATGATTTAGTTTGTAGTTTAGCTTTCAAATACATTACTTGATGAAAGATAAAGTAGTGTTAGCTGTGGTGATTAGACCTACCCTTACTTCACATTTATCAACTACTATGAATAAAGTAATATATAAATAACTAAAATGGTGAAATGTTGCGGATTTGCAACAAGCATTATGAACTAATATATACATAAAGAGAAGTTAAGAACTCATGGGGTTAACATTAAAACATCATAGGGTACAGTACAATATTTTTTTAAGCAGCAGTAACACACTGAATCACAAACACAAAAAACAGAAATGAATTGAAATATAAGTTATTTACTTATCACATCATGACAAGTAAACCTATATTATATCATTTTGGAGATAGTACCTGAAAAGGACCTCGTTTTCGAGAATGTAATTAACTCCGTTCAAGACTCCATACAGCTTGAACATCCATTGCGGCTGTACATGTAATACACTCATGGACAACAAAAAAATAGCGCACCAAGAAGGAGTCATCAAAATGAAACGAAATTTTACATACGTAATGACTACTTTGATATAAGTAAATGATTAGAAAATCAAAGAAAAAGGATCATTTATTCCAGAGAAAAAGGCAAAAGAACGGAGGATTTAATACCCTGTTGAACCCCCTCTAGCGTGAATGCACGATACGATACGGTCGGCATTGAGGCATACAAGTTCTGAATGGATGTCTTGAGACATTTCGTTCCATATTTTCTGTAACCTTGCCTCTAGTTCGTTCAAACTCGTGGGATGCCCAACTCGTAGTCCCAAATGATCCCAGATATGCTCGATTGGAGACAAATCTGGGGATCGGGCAGGCCAAGGAAGGGTAGTAACAGTGCGGAGACAGTTTTGTGACACCCTTGCCATGTGAGGCCGAGCATTGTCTTGTTGAAAAATGGCTCCTGAGAGCCGTTGTATGAGTGGCAACACATGCGGTTGCAGGAGGTCATCTACATACCGCTGGGCTGTTATGGTTCGACGGATCAATATTAGAGGTGACTGTGTATTGTAGGCAATGACACCCCATACCATCACACTAGCTGTGGGAGCGGTGTGTGGCTGTAAAGCAAAGGCAGGATTGAGGCGTTCAGCTCGGGGTCTCCATACACGAACACCATTGTTATCACTGCTGAGATTGAATCTGGATTCGTTGCTAAAGACGACCTGGTTCCCTTCCGCTGCAGTCCAGTTTCCTCCCGCGCGGCACTACTGTAAACGGAGGCGTCTGTGGGTGGGCGTCAAGGGCAGCACAAGTAATGAGAGCCGCGGTCCCAAATGTCCTTCAGCCAGGCGCCTTCGTATGGTTCGAGTAGACACAGGGGCCCCTAGTGAAGGTGCTACCTGTGCCTGGATAGCGGCCGATGAAGCAGTGGGCTGTACGCCTGCATTTCTTACGATGTGGCGGTCTTCTCGACAACTGGTCTGTCGATGGCGTCTTGAGCCTGGTCTTCGTGTAAATGACATCTCTCGGATCCATTGGTCCCAATACCTCCTTACAACACAATCAGAGCGGCCTAACTGACGAGCTACTCGCCTAGCTGACCACCCAGCTTCCATCATGCCGATTAAATCCCCCTCTCAAACTGCGACAGCTGCTCATATTGTCTTCGAAAACGGCGCAAAGGCATATCTACCTCAGTTCTTCCTTTGTAAATGATTCAGCACACTCAAACAAGCTTTGGTTACCTGATTTATACTCCACGGAGAACGACGTTAAACACCCTCTACCGGTTATACGTAATGCGCAATCGCGCTGCATTTCTAATCATTTGCATATCATGCCAAGTTTCGTAACGATCCCGCAATTATTTCTTGTTGCGCTAATTTTTTTGTCCATAAGTGTATACATATATAAGTACATATACTATCTTTGAAAGTATTCGTCATTCATTTCAACGCGCAGCTAAACACGTATTTCTAGTTGTAGGTGCAAGGGTGCAATTTTAGCATATTAACATTTTTTATTAAGACTGCTGTAAAGAAGCCCTTATCAACGGAGAGAGAGGTAGAAGTAAACATTTTTTGGCTTTTATATATTTTTGTGTTTATGAACACGTCATTTGTGTCCATACATTCGTATACAAAAATATTATAGTAGACTGTACCACAACTTTGTTGTGATGTGGAATCTACCAAGTTTGTTCTATAAAGTCTGAGTCATCATGTATAAATTAAGAAATCAGCAATTAGATGAAACTCTCGAATAATTTATTGATTAATGTGCGAACTAATCAATCAATGGAAATTCAGAAAACGGTGCTCTCTCAAATACTTTCCTTGATGTGTGGGGAGGCGGGGTCAAAATTATGAGGAATGTCGTAATTAGCTGATTACTTTTCATTTCATCGATGTCAAATTAAATCTCAATACAATTAAAAATTAGGAATATCACGTAACCAAGATTTATTTGCTTAAAGATGTCTTTGCATTCCCAATGAGATATGAAACGAGATAGCTTTAAATTGAATTATTTGGCTGAGTTCAAAATTGCTAAAAAATCTATAGTTATAAGAAAAGTATATTTTTAGATATTTCTAACTTTAATGAGCATACAATATTGAGTTTAACCATCATGTTAATGCTTAAAAAAATTTGAAAATAGTATCATCGTGTTCGGGAGTTCGGGGTCTATTGTTGAACAAAAACCTTCTATTTGAAAACTTCTAAACACGTAAGAGTTTGAAAATTGAAAACTTTTTAACATTGCAAACGCACAAAATCACTACTCAAATCGATTTAACAATAAAAAATATCAATATTTATCATCCAGAAGCGATGCATACGCTTTTAAGTAAATTGATATGACATGTGGAATTAAATCTTCAAACATCAAGTAAAACTCAAGAGATGTTTCCACTCTTGAATATTATACAATTAAAAACATGAAAAAATGATATTTTAAACAAAAACAAATTGAAAGAGAAAAGATATATTATGAGTTTAATAGAAATCAATAAAACATCAAAACAAAACAAAAGAATGAGAAAAATTCAAATATAAAAATGAAAAACTCAAAACCGTTTATATTTAAACAATTATTTTAATTTCAAACAAATTTTATTCATTTTTACTTATGTAACATTTTGTATTTGCATACTATTAAATTCACAAAACTGTTAAGTGGAAAATTTGTTTTCAACAAGAATATTTTTTTCAAACATTTTAGCCTTAAAGAGTGAACATGTTATGGCCGCCGAATGGGATAAAACAGTACTCCAGGAACTAGATATAACAGCTACAGAACTTTCATCTGAATGTTTGATTGACCTTCTAACCAGAGTACCTCCCCTTCGCTATCTATGCGCTGGTCAACAAGATGGTTTTACGGATCAGGTATATCTTAAAATTTCATCATCTCAACTATGTTAAATCACTTGACAGAAAATGAAATTATGTTTCATAAAAAAAGTTTTAAACATTTATTATGTTACTTAAATAAATTTCACATACCAAATAAAGATTTTCGAAATAGATAAATAATAATAGTAAGCCAAAACGTTTTACGTTTACGTGCGTGCCCAAGCATTCATATTTTTTAAAAATATAAATTCAAATATCTAATTACATTTATTACTCTATGTTTTTAACATATGTTTGGAGCAAATAACACAACTCTATTTTGTTTCAGCTACAATAAATTCCGGATTCATTAATTTGTGTGTTATTACAATAACAATTTTTACAGAAATCAGAATATTCTTGTGTGTTAAAGGTTTTAAAAATCACATTCTGTAACTTCTTAATAAAATCACACAAAATAGAATCATCTATCAGCATTCGACCTGAACGCGGGTTACACAATTAAAACTATCAAGTCAACACCATGACATACACTGATGTTCATAACTAAAATATTTTTTCACATATGCTTGATTATCCCTAGAAGTACCGTACGACCTTTAAGGTATCCTACTAATTGCGACAACTTTTTTTTTAAAAATGGAGGTATGGGGATTTTTTGTGGTTTTTAGATTTGTTTAGTACATTTTAAGAAAAATATGCTCAAGTTAAGAAGATAAAAATAAAATATTATTACTAAAACGGAAAAAAATTGGCAAATGTTTACAAAAAAATAATATAAACGGGGCCCTTTCTATACTAAAAGTTTATAAGCAAATTTTCAATTTTTTTAATTCTGATGTGTTGCTATGCTGTTCAATTTGAAATGACCTTCAGGATAAGAGATATTTTCTTTTTTACAAAAACTAGAGCACTTTATCTCAGTTATTATATGAAATTGCTTACACAAAAACAGTGATTATATTAACAAAAGGAACTGCAAATTTTGTAACAAAACAGTGATTGATAAATCGGAAGGTTAAAACACTTTTACTATTATACAGAACATACACAAAAAATTTCAGTTAACTATTTTCAAAACTTTTTTAGCAATAGGCGTCCCCGTTTGAGCATTTTAAAAAAAAACACACATTTCGAGTAAAACGTGTTTTAAAGTATGACATCTTGCTTAAAGTATGACATCTTGCTTAAAGTAATGGCATCTGCTTTTACTAAAACACTTGCAGTTTTGTTCTAGTGAACGGAAAATAATAAACTTGGTACTTTTATAGAGCTAATACGATGGTCTATAAAATAAAATCGTAAAAGATTTTGTCAATTTTTATCAAAATTCTCAATTTTAGAGTAGTTGGATACCTTAATACAGGGGTGGGCAAACTTTTACTGACACGGTCTACTTCTAATTTTTTCAAGGTGTTGCGGTCCACTCTGTGGCGTAGGTGTAATAAGCAAAAAAAAAAAAAAGCTCAACCATATTTATATTATAACAATAATAAAAACAGAATATGTACTTACCTACAAATCTACAGTAAAAAACTTACACTTTTAAAACTGTGTTTTAAAAAAAACGCAAAATAGAAACATAATACTTATACCCAGGAATTTAATATCAAATGATGCATTTACTATCAAACTATTCAAAATACATCAAAAATAAATCATTTTAATTTATAGTTAGTTCTCGTAGTTAAAGTCTCAGTAGAAGATTTAGTCTGCATAAGATTTAGTCCGTACCAATCTTGAATATCTCGGAATATAATTACTAACTGTTAATCTTGCAATGGATTCTAAGTGGTCGTCTGTGAAACGGGAATGATACGTTGTTTTAATTATGTCTGTCGTTGAAAATGTAGATTCACATAGGCAGGTAGAGCGAAAGAACGATGTTAAATGAATTGCAGCTTTTTTTTAAAATTAGGATACTTTACTTCGTCTATTAAATTCCAAAAGTTATTCTTCTAAAATTGCGTCCTTTTGAAGAGGAAAAAATTTTGTGTTTCAAGAGAGATAAAGAGAATATTTAACACATATTTCTCTTTCCACTATTTTGCTTTGTCGAGCTTGTCTTGCAATGTGTAAGCAGTCATGGCTTAAGACACCGTACCTCTAGAAACCTCTACATACTGGGATGTTTCGGTCACACTTGCTCCAGCTAGACGGGTTCCCACAATTTGACCTCTTTGAAAATCTGAGAGATCCAACATTTTATAATTTTGAAAAAAAATCCAAGTCTTACATAACTCCAATAAAGCTATATATATATAACGAATACTATCAGAATATATACATTTCTATTTATAAAAAAAATCTGGTAGCTATTATTATTCTTTAATGCTTACGAAGTGCATTCAAAAATATCACTTTTATTCACAGGTGTTTCCAGTATTTTGATACCCCCCCCCTGTGTTTCTTTTAGTATGCACGACTAAGATCTTATGTGAAGGCGGTCACCCCAAACTGTCTTGGCGGTCCACCTGTCGATAGAGATCGACTTAATGTCCACCCCGGCCTTAATATAATTAGGTATGCAATAGATACAAAAATAACCAAACATGGTACACGTTTAAGGTCTTATTGAAAGACGAATTACAAAACGAAGGAAAATAGTGGATTAATATGAAGTACGGTTCATTCTTACAGTTACACGGTTTTTACAAAATAAATCAATGCTGCAAAAAGAAACAGTTTATGAGTTATTGTGGTAATTGGCCCCTTTCCTCCTCTGATGGGATTTCCAGACCTTGAATGGCTCTACAAAGGAGGAAGAAAAGTTACCATTACCCTCCAAAGAGCATTCCAAATATGCTGTGTAGTTTTAAGGGTGCGAATATCTCTCTTTCTAGAAATTCGCTTTCCAGAAGTACTTTATGTCGGCGAGCATTGTTATTCAAAAAAAATGAAATCAGGGCCAATTGAACCTTTGAAAAGAGAAAAGACTCTAAGATTTCATCCCTATATCTCAGATTCAGTCATAGTGCCTTTGGGAAAAACATGAACATCATTTAACATGAGGCCTACCTGGATCACCAAACCTCCACTGTAGCAACAGTCTCTTACTAAGATTTTTGTAGACGAGTAGAGGATTCCCAGCTCCCCCCCGCCGCAGAAGAAGGCATCCCGAGAATCAGTGGTTGTGCCGAATCTAAAGCAGTCAGAAATACTTAGGGGTATTGTAAGTATTTAGTTATTTCCTAAAATATAATTGAGGTATATGGTTAATATTTATCGTGCATAATTAATTGATCCTTATATACAAATGATATAAATTATAACTATTAATATTGATTTGTGGGGGCTTTGCAAGCTGTAGATTAAAGTAACCCACCGCATGGAAAAAATGGAGGCTCTAAGTGTGATTAAGTTCCTTCATTTGAAAAGTTATGGTCATTTATTATGCAAATCCATAATAAAGTGATGCCTAATTATGGAAATGATAAGCCGTCAAGTTACACTGATGTGATCTGGAAAAAGAAATTTCTAAAAGGCCTCATGTCCCTCACGGACAATAAAATGTGGAAGACCATCACTCATGGACGATGTTGTCATAGGAAGAAAAGTGGAGGATGTTATTCTTTTTAGAGAAACCATCTAAATTTTTACGAATGAGACTGATCTTAGCTACAGGAATTTGTGGAACATTAATTTCGAAGAGCTTCACATGTCAAAATTTCAGCATTCTAGGTTCTAAGATTACAAGCTCCTTTTCAGAAGCACAGCGTGGTCTGTAAAGGGAGATCGGGAGAAATATTTTCGAGCAAACTGAAAAGGAGTTTGAATCTATCAGTATGATTGAAAGACCAAAGAAATGAGCAAATAATTGAAACACAGTGACTCATCTTCCCTCAAGAAGGCTAAGGTGCAGAAGTCTACAGAGAAAGTCATGTTGTCCGATTTTAAAACTGTCATGCAGTGATCTTAAGAGACTATCTAGAGAAGAATCAGATCATCACCATTGTCTATTACAGAACACTGCTATTCAAACTGCGAGCTGCTCTGGTCAAGAAACGGTGTAGTACGATCACCAAAGTCATTCGTCTTCTTGACAAAAATGCACCAGTTCACTCACCTCAAAGTGCGGTTGAAGAATCAAAGCAATGTGGTTTTGAAATTTTCCCCTCCTGTTCCTCCAATCTTACCCCCAAGCATTTATTATTATTACCAAAATTCAAAAAACCCATTCTTGAAGATTTGACCACACAGTAACGTTTTCTAAGAGGTACAGTAGTGATTTTCGATGCAATCTTCTGAATTCTACAATGCCAGCTTTCGAAAAGTCGAGAAACGCTGGGAGAAATGTACAGCTCTGGGTGGTAGCAATATAAGGATTTCCTAAAAATAACAAATAAAAACAAAATTTCTATCTCGATTATTTTGTAAATAATAATAAATACATATTTCCTATATCTTCTCGTGGAAAGGTCTCTCGCTGATCCCTGTTCCAATGATAATTTTCCCTGCAGGGTGCTAAACGAGCTATTTTGAGCACAAAAGAGAACGAGATGCAAACAGCAGGTCTCCTTGCAAGCAAACCTCTCTAATACAACCTTCTGAAAATAATAACCCTTCAATCCTGGTGTAAGAATCTAGCACCCACACCTGACAATGGATGTGTGATCAACCTGAGGAACTGGCAATGCGTGCTGTATACATGAGAGGACCTGGAAACACGAAAGTTGATTAAGAAGAAGGGAGCCGGATACGAGAAAATGTGGTCGAGGGGGAAAGTACGAGAGAGGAGGAAAGAGAAAACGGTGGATGATGCCACGTTTTCAATCCGGCTTTGTTTTGTAAATATACTTGTTTTTTTGTGCTGTGTCCCGTAGTACCATGGAAAATAAATAAATGGGACTAAATATTTTAGTTACTATCTTTACCATTTAAACACCACACTGGTCATTGGAACCCCGAAAAGAGCCTTCAAGTTAATACCTGGGTTTCTATACCTGCACGAAGTTCATAATACGACTGTTACACTCCTGTTATCCCAACGTAATGGACACATATCGGTCGTCGTGGTTATTGGATGACCTTGTGTGTGCCTAAGCCTTCTCTCAACAGAACCGATCTCATTAAACTGTCTTCATAAGTTGCACACAACGCTGAGCTTGACATTAGTCTCTAACAATTATTACTTGATATTGTCTACTTCAATTCTCCCCAAGATTCGTCACTTTTCCATAATCCAGTCGATGGTTACTCATTTTAGCTGTTAATGTTTTTAAGAGTAGTCGGTACGCCCTATCCCGACAATGTTAAATTGAGCATTTTTATGTACTAGAAACTCAGAAACTATTAAATGTACAAACTTAAAATTTTGTCTGTGTTTTAATTAGACTTTTTTATTTAAACTTAAGTGAGCTTTTGAAATATATTGTTTAGTTTTTTCAAAAACTTTCATCGTAATGTATTACTACGAATTTTTTCAAAAATGTCATTTTTTTTCAAGATAACTGACTTTTACAAAAATATTATGGGTATATTAATAAAAGCTCAGTTCAGTATATTTATTAACACTAGCTGTTACCCGCCTGCTTCGCTGGGTATTTCATGATGTTTTATAAATTTTTACTGCTTATATATATGTGTATAAATTATTGATATCTAAGTCCTAGCACTAAAAATTCGATTGTATTGAAAAATATACTTATACTTGTAACTGTCGCCTCTTGATAAAAAAAAAAGGGCAGAACTCATCTAATTTGTATTTTCTAAAAATCTCTAAAATTGAAGTATAGAATGATGTTTGCTCTTTCGTAACCCCAAGACCAAGTGGATTCCCGCAAAACCAATTTTCGCGGTGGATCTCTACTCCGTAAATTGAACATGCAAGCCAAATTTGAAGTCTAAATCAAACAGAAAAAAAACAAAAGTTTTACTATCAATATCCCCGTAATCCCGTTGAGAGCCGTTTCCCAAAATAACCACTCTTGGAGGAATTCAATTCAACAAAAGAAAAATGCAAACCAAATTTCATTATTATAGTCCTTGTAGCTCGAAAAAAGGATTTTTTTTGTGTCAATACGTCCCAGTAACACCTGCACCCCTCCGCAGAACTTGATTTACTTAAAATACATTCTTAGTGATCCCTATTCAACAAAAGAAACATGCTTAACAAATTTCAAGTATATGGGTCTAACAATTAAAAACAGGAATTTTTTTCTGTAACTCCTCTTGACCCCTCGCAACCATCCTTAGGGGTCAATTTTCATTTTACTCTTTGTTAGAGGAACTCTATTTCATGAAAGGAACATGCCTACCAATTTTCAAGCAGGATGATCAAGTAGTTTAAAAATGGAAATATTTATCGATTACGCCTCTTAATCTCCCGAAATTAAACTTGGTAGTTGATATTCGCAAAACCCATTTTGTAGCGGTTCTCTACGAAAGGAATCTGCTTATTAAATTTCAAGACTATACGTCTAATAGTTTAAAAATGGGGATAATTATCTATAACGCCACTTGAGTCCCCGCAACGCCACTTCGGGGTCTGTTTTCACAAAACCCATTTTGTAGGGGAATTGCACTCTATGAAAGGAATCTGCTTAGCAAAATTTGTGCGTCCAATAAATTAAAAATGCAAAAAAAATTACCGATAACGCCCCTTGAACCCCCGCAACTCCACCTAGGGGCCTATTTTCACAAAACACATTTTGTAGTGTATCTCTATCCTATGAGAGGAATCTGCTCACCAAATTTCAAGACTGTGCGTCTAATAGTTTAAAAATAGAAATAATTATTTATATCTGCCCTTAACCCCCCGCAACACCCCTTGGGGGTCAATTTTCCCCAAACCCGTTTTGTAACAGGGGGGGGGGATATGTACTCCATGAAAGAAACATTCCTACCAAGTAGTTTAAAAACGAAAATATTTATCTATTACGCCACTTAATCCCCCGCAACGCCACTTAGAAGTCTATATTCACAAAACCTTCTTATAGCTGATCTCTACTCTATGAAAGAAATCTATTTATCAAATATAAAGACTGTGCGTCTAATAGTTTAAAAATGGAAATAATTATCTATAAGTCCCGCAACGCCACTTGGGGGCAATTTTCACGAAACCCATTTTGTAGCGTATCTCTACCATATGAGAGGAATCTGCTTACTAAGTTTCAAGACTGTACGTCTAATAGTTAAAAAATCCGAATTTATAACGCCCTTAAACCCCCCACCCCCGCAACACCCCTTGGGGGTCAATTTTTTAAAAACCCATTTTGTAGCGGATATTTACTCCATGAAAGAAACTTACCTACCAATTTTCAAGCAGGTAGGTGAAGTAGTTTAAAAACAGATATATTTATCTTTTACGCCCCTTAATCCCCCCAACGCCAATTAGAAGTCTGTTTTCACAAAACCCGTTTTGTAACTGATCATTATTCTACGAAAGGAATCTATTTATATATCAAATTTAAAGACAGTGCGTCAAATAGTTAAAAATGAAAATAATTATCTATAACGCCCCCTAAGCCCCTGCAACGCCACTTGGGGGTCGATTTTCTCCAAACTCATTTTGTAGCGGATCTCTACTGTATGAAAGGAATCTGCTAAACCAATTTCAAAATTGTACATTGAGTAGTTTAAACATGGAAACAATTATTTATAACGCCCCTTAACCCCCGTAACGCCTCTTGCGTTTCGTATATCGGAAAATCCGTTCTTAGCTGATGCCTACTCTATGAAAGGAACATGTCTACCAAATTTCAAGTCTGTAGGTTGAATAGTTCCAGAGATATCGTGATTAGTCAGTCAGTGAGTCGCTTTTCTCCTTATATATATAGATATCAGTAATATTCAGTAAAGATTGTGCAAGTGCTTCCGTTGAATAGGTTTTGAGAAAATGGTATACGTATTTTTAAAAACACCATTTTGAGATAATTGCATTTTTACTATAAAATGTCACTTCATCAAAAAAATTATGCATTACAATCTGTATTTGCACTATTTTTTTTAAATATTAGCTTATTCTCAATAACTTTTAAGACTTTTTACTTATTTCTTTTACTTAGATTTCTCAGAAAATGCATATATAGCATTTTTCACTTTTAATCTATCGAGATATTTTATAGCATTTGCATCATTTTTCTCAAATTATGCATCAATTTTTGAAGAATTTTCTGTTCTGATACATTATTGTGATTATAAATCATCATAAATACCATGTAAAAATATATGAAAATATGACTTTGGTAATACATCATTATACGACATTTCGAAAAAATTCATTAGAGTTTTATAAATTCACATGTAAACACAATTTCTTAAAGTATCAGAATTAAAAGGATTCTTAAAATATTACATAAATGGTATCCAAAACAACAAGAAAACTGATTTTATGTTTTTAAACATGAAATTTGTGTATTTTTGGGTATGTAACAAGTTTTGTGCAACGAAAAACGGCATTGCATTTTCGGATATATTTATGTACCTTTTAATAAGAAACTATTGAACACAAAGCTTAAAAATTTGTGTGTGCATTCAATAAACATTTATCTTTATACAGAAGTGAAATTTTTTTTAAAAATTGATCAGCCTGTTTAAAAATGTAATTTTTGCACAGTAGAATAATGAATTTTATAAAAATTTTCCTTTTCTATGTTACGACATCTGCTTTTTAGCTAAATGTCTGAGGAATATCTCAAAAATTTCACTTCAGTATACACAATATATATGAAATATAAAATAAAAAATTCCAGTTCTGCATACAATAAATTTATAGAAAAAAAAGACAAAAATTAAAAAATATAATCTTTATAAGACAGTAATACATGAATATATGACATTTCGAAAAGTTTCCATAGTGCTTTGTATATTCACATGTAAACACAATTTCTTAAAGTATCAGAATTAAAAAGTTTCTTTAAATATAACATAAATGATATCCAAAACAACAAGAAAACTGTTTTTATGTTTTTAAACATGAAATTTATGTAATTTTATGTGTAAAACAAGCTTTAAAGGCAAAGACAAAAATCATCCCGTATCATCACATATATATGTGTACTTTTTCTCAGAAACTGTTAAATATTAAGACTTCTGATTTAGTCTGAATATTAATTAGACTTTAATATTTATGCTGAAGTGAGATATTTCAAATATATTGTTAAGTTTTTTCAAAACCATGCAACATAAAAATATTACTATGAATTTCTTGAAAATTTTCACTTTTTTTCTACAATAAATGCTTTATGTTAAAATATTTTGGGAAAATTTATTAAGGCTTACTTCAGTGTACATGGTTATGGTCAGTGTACTTATGAGCTATGTTTTATTGAAATTTTATGAGTATCCTTTCATTATTTTCTGAGAAAAAAGAACATAAATTTTTATAAACAAACTTTTTGAAAAATGCATTTTTAACCTGAAATGTCACTTCATCACAAAAAATATGACTTCCAACATGTATCTGCCACATTTTATTCAACATTAGCATCAAGTCAATATATTTTAAATAAAAAAAGCATCAAAAATGTTTTCAAATTCTCAGAAAATACATACATAACATTTTTTTCAGTTTTTGTTTAACGAGATATTTCGTAAAATTTACATCTATTATCACAAAATCTCTATAAATTTTAGAAGAATTTGTAGCATTTATGTATTACAAATATCAAAGTAGAGCAAAATCATCATAAATATAATGGGAAAAAATTTATCTATATGGTTTTGAGTGCATTTGAAAAAAAAACATGATTTTACGTCATTTCGAAAGTTTTCATATGTGTTTTGTGCGTTCACATGCAAACATAAGTTTCTAATACTTTTAAATTTCAAAAGTTTCTCTAAATTGTACACATGATTTCTTAAACAGCAAAAATAAAACTGTTTTTATGTTTTTAAACATGATATTTAGGTATTTTTATGTATTTAACTAGCTTCTTGCAACGACAAATGGTATTACACATCTGAATTTTTGTATGTACAATTCATTCAGAAACTTTTGAATATTTAAGTTTAAAAACTTATCTGTACAGTAAAGTAACATTTATATTTATACTGAAGTGATATTTTTTTTAAAAAAATTTAGTTTTTTTTTAAAAACAGACTTTTATTTATCATCACTGAATTTATTCAAAGTTGTTTGTTTTTTGACACATGTGCTCTTTTAGCTAAATGTTTTTGTTTTTTTTGTAATATTTTCAAAATATCACTTCAGTATCCACAAGAATGCATAAAGAATATATAATGTAAATTTGCAGCTTTTTTTTTCACATACAGTAAATTTAGAAAAATTTTATTGTTTTAAACGTAATTTAAAAAATATAAATTATGAAAATAGTAGTTTTGAAAAAAATCATACCTTTTGAAAGTAAACTTTTAAATACTAAGAAATAATACTTTAAAACACTTGGAAACATGTTGTAACTCGAAATTCCGCCACCAAACTAATACAGTTAATCGAACAGTCAACTGTTATCTAAAGTTAATTGCGTTTGAATAAACAAAAAGAAGGCTTTGCAATTGTTTCAGGATATTTGAAAGGCAAATATCTGTCAAAAGGGGGCGTGGCCCGCCAGTTGATGATTTTTTAAAAGTCATTTTGACATAGTTCTAATTGAAAATATGGCATAAATGTTATATCCCTAGAAAGGTAATGAAATACAGATTTCAGAAATATCAAAAACTCAAAATCGATCATTTCATGATTTTTACCCTACTGACTTCCCTTAAACTTCACTCCGCATGTTACAAAAAAAAATAACGAAAGTCATCAAAGTATGCGAACGAACGAAACGTAGAAAATAGCATTTTGCGTTCATGTAGTATTTTCCTCAAAATGCACAGCCCATACGTATTTGTGTGCTTGTGTAATCGACGGTAAAAAGTTTCACCTTAGTTTGGACTTTACCATCCAATCAGAACTTCTTGTGGAATTCTTCTAAACATGCAGATACTCTTAATTTTGAACAGCATTGTATTTATACTCAAGGAGAAAAAAATATTACAAAAAAGTATCTAACTGTAATAGTATCGTAAAACTAATTTTGAATACTTTTCGAAAACCTGAAATTGATTGAGAAACTTCAATTAATTTACGAAACCATATAAATCGTGAAAATATTTAAAAAGTATAAAATTTGAATAACAAAACACACATATGAAACACAAAATATTTAAAATAATAACACAAAAGTTTTACCAAAGAAGGATGTATATGCGTTATAATGCATTACAATTATAAAAGTGAAACGTAGTTTTGCTTTGAAACGTATATTCGGTACTATACTATCTGGCCAAAAGTATCCGGACACCCAGTGGTATGGACTTAGAGCGTCCTGAGGCACATATTAATATACTGTTGGTCCCCCTTTTGCATGGATGACAGCCTGCACACGTTTGGGAAGACTTTCCACCAATTTTTGATAGGTGACCATAGGAATTGCCTTCCAGGCGTCCATCACAGCTGGAGTGAGTGCTTGCAGTGAGGATAGTCGATTTGGCTGGCTACGTAATCTGCGCTCTAATTCATCCCAAAGGTGTTCTATGGGATTTAGATGGAGGCTCTGAGAAGGCCAGTCCAGTTTTTGAACACCCATTTCGTCAAACCACGTCTGTGCAAGCCTCAATGTGTAAATGGAACAGTTATCCTGCTGGAAGAGAGAGAAATGGGCCTTCCCTGAAATATTGCCATAGAGTTGGGAGTGCAGCGTTGTCCAGAATGTCCACATACATCTCAAAGTTCATGTTTCCAATCACAGGAACTAACGGACTCAGGCCAAACCACGAGAAATACCCCCCACCGTTATGCTTCCACCACCAAACTTAACAGTCGGCTCAATGCAGTCACTAAAGAAACGTTCGCCGGGCATCCGCCAAACCTCGACGCATCCATCCGACTGCCAGACTGTAAAGCGAGATACATCACTCCAAAGAACAGTTTTCCACATGCCCACAGCCCAATGACGGTGAGCTCTACACCATTGCAATCGATGCTTCGCATTCTGTGGAGTGATGTTTGGCTTGTGAGAGGCTGCACGACTATGGAATCCCAAATTTTTTAACTCTCGACGGACAGTCCTGCTGCTAACACTATTTCCTGATGAACTTTTTTTAGAACTCCTGAGAAATTTCCACCAACGAGGACTTGCGATTTTGTTTCACTACCCTTCTCAGAGTTCTGTGGCTCCGTTCACGAAGTATTTTCGTCTTACCGGTTTGTTTTCCTGCCGTTTCACTCTCTGCCTCGACGTTTCCACTTCACAATTACATCACTCACAGTGGATTTAGGCTTCTGTAGAATGTCCGCAATCTCACAAACTGATTTTCTACAAGGGTGGCATCCCACTATACTGCCACGATCAAACTCACTAAGCTCCTTTAACTTACTCATTGCCTCACAAACGCATAAATATAATCTGACAAACCACTACCAACACTTTTATAGCTTTCAATTACATATGAAATTGCGTCATTCGTCAGAACCACTTTTTTAAGGGATGTCCAGATACTTTTGGCCAGATAGTGTATAAACAACCATTTCACAATTTCACGTAAATAATCATAGTATTTTTCTTTTAAAAGTTTGTTAGATGCCTTATTAAACAATGCCAGATACTAAAGTAAGACTAATATGTTTTCTTTTTTGAAGTAACCTATTTTCAAAAAAAAAAAATGTGAGTATGAAATTCGGCTGTTTTTCATTTTCTATTCCATATGTATGCGATACCGGTTTGAAGCAAGTTGTGAATAACTCACTGATATAAACAACTTATTCCGCATATATTAATAAATAACAAAATGTTCCAAACAAAAACAGTATCCTTGTCATTATTTATTTTACAGATATATTTGCTGTGTGTGTAATACTTCCTTTTAACGTACAAAGAGAAATATTTTCGAAAGAAATATTACTAAGAACGCGCGCCTTATCTAATTTTTTCCTTTTTATGTAAGTATTTTTAAGTCAGAAATCATGCATCTAAAAAAAATCACGTTATAAGGTATTTAAAATTATTACATGTATTAGGCAGGGATGTCTTAAGGCATGGACCAACTGAACCCGGTCCCAGGACTTGCCTTAAGTGGTGACCTCGTTTCGTTCGCGACTTCGTTTTAATAAGATCAGGATTCGAATAATTTTAATGGTCAAATATTATTCCCATACATATTCTCCGAAAAACAGGGAATTTCAAACTGCATGGCAAGTAGCAGAAGTGGTAATACTGCATTATTATGGGATGACCGTTGTTCATGTCTAGGCCTAGGTCTAATACCATAAACAATCATTCAACTCCTTGATTAGAAATGCGGCCATCGGTCGAACCAGTTTGTGCCTAGGTTTTTGAGATTGTGAGTCGTACACATTTATTTGTATAAAATTACCATTTGAACGAGTATTTAACAATGCATAATGTCTACTTTTAAAGATTTCAGGTCGGGCCTACATTTGCATAAGGTCCCAGGGCCTCAAAGAGTCTTAAGACATCCCTGGTATTAGGTCTTAAATTGTTGACACACAAAGTACGGTTTTTTTATGAAAAAGGACTTCGGTTTTCTATCTCAATCCTTTAATATTTTTCTTAGAAATTTGATTATAATTGAAAAGCATGTATCTCTTCAAACTTCCACAAGTATAATTAGTTACCAAAATGTTATATTGGCAATTAACGAAATACTCACAGAGATCTAGTTCAGTTTGTATTTCTTAATTATGAAGTAAAATGTGTACTCTTTCGCTCTTACAGAGAAAAAAATCACCTTTATGCTCCTCAACAATATATTTACACTTATTAATTTCTTTGTTTACATTCGGTGTGTGTGTGTGTATGTGTGTTGCACGTTTCTTTCATTATGTTTTATATATTACAGTTATAAAATATTAATTCGAGACAAATTTTTGTTCATTTTTAAATATATAGGTAGCAAAAATTAAATCTTTTTCATAATAGCAAGTTTTGTAAAACGTATTGACTCTGTAGCTTTTCTTTTGTAGGTCATGAAAGAATGGATTGAAAAAGGTAATGTAAAAAATCTGGTAGCTCTTGACCTCGATAGAAATGAAAATATTTCAGAAGAAGCACTCGGAAAACTTATTAAAATGGTAGGCCCGGCTTTGCGAGGTCTTGGGCTATCTAACATACCACATATTACCGAACATTTCTGGAATGCTATGTTGCCGAGTTTAAAGAATTCAAGGTTAGTATTTTTATATTTATAATTTATTTAACAATTATATAGTGTACATTGCTGCACTAAATGTTGTTCTAAACGTAATTTATCAAACAATACAATATATACATTCATTGCCATAAAAATTTGCGCACCAAAAAAAGTTGTCAGAATATAACGAAATTTTACATACGTAAGTGCAGCGTTGATGTATAAGTGATTACAATATCAAAGCAAAATGATCATTTGTTTTAGAAAATATTACAAATGAATTGAGGTTTTAGTCCCTTGTTAGGTACCATATCGAATATGAGTGTATGATGTGATACGGTCGGACATTGAAGCATAGAAGTCCCGTATGATGTCCTGCGACATCTCCTTCTACAGTTGTTGTAAAAGCGCCTCTAATTTGACCAAACTCATAGTCTATCCAATTTGCCGTTTTAAATGCTCCCAGAAATGCTCAATCGATGACAAATCTGGTTAACGAGAAGGCCTGGAAAGGGTGGATATTGACGGAGGAAGTCCTGTGAAACCCTTGTGTGAGGGCGAGCATGGTCCTGTTGAAAAATGGCTCTTGGGAACCCCACCATGAGTGGCAACACATGTGGCTGAAGAATGTCACGAACGTGCTTTTGGGTTTTCTTGGTGCCACAGATCTATATTAGGGGTAATCGTGTATCGTACGCGATGGCCCTCCACGCCATCAACCAGTCGTGGGAGTGGTGTGCCGTTGTGCAGCGAAGGCAGAATTGAGACGTTCGACATGGGACCTCCACACACGTACACGATTGTCTAAATTGAATTTCGATTTGTCGCTAAAGACGACCTGATTCCATTCGATTGCAGCCTAATCCTTTCGAGGGCGACACCACTCCTACCGGAGGCGACAGTTAGTAGGGCTCCCTTAAACTTAAGAAATGTGACTCTTATTATGACTGGGAGCGGAACAGAGAGCACAGGTTTCATTTCCATGACAAGCTAGGATAGAATGATCAAGCCCTGGTGTTTAAAGCAGCGCAAAGGGTTTCGGACAAATTATTATACTAGACAATTCAAATATGCCATTTTTACAAATCAGTAATATAAAAGTATTGAGTGTTAATAATAAATGCTTCGTCAGATAACGCACGCAACTCCTCCTAAGTAGACCCTTCCCTTGCAAGAATCCTTACCTGAGCCTTGATAGAATTCCTCGCATGAGAAGCTATAAAGTTGTCTCAATGCTCCTTATAGAAGAAACTAAGACATAGAGAAACGTTAATGAAACGCTGCCAGCCTGTTACTTTGTTAAACTAACTTTTTTTTTCATCCAGAAATAAGTCTGTAAGAAACAAAAAAACAAAACCATACATTATTATAACAAAACTTCGCATAGATTTTACACAATAACCAAAGATTCCCCAAAACAGCAAAACTAATCAATTACTTTGGGGGGAGAGGGAGGAGAAAGGAGTGAGTGAGTGAGTGAATATTAACGTCGCACTGTTTAGCAACACGAGGGCTTTAGGAGGAGAAAGGAGGGAAGGTCACTAGGGCACCTCGGCATTGTGACACATGTACACCTCTGAAGGAAACAATCTCTCTGAGGGCCAATGAATTGACAAAAGCAATGCCGACCACGAGAGTTCTCTACCGCGGTCACACACACTAGGTTTAGGAATATGCGAAAAATGGGAATAGTGCAGCTCTAAAAGCTTGTTACTTCAGCTTAATTCATTGAAAATTTGAAATGGTTAGTAAGTGGTGCCTACAATTGAGAAAAGAAAAATAATTCTTCGGTTACATATGATCATTATGAATCACTGAAAGAAACTGGTGAAATAGTGAATAGAAGTCTATATACGGTAAGAACTGTGATAAAGTTTTCTAATCATCTGGTAGTGTGATAAATGCACCAAAGTGTAGCTGCCTGAAAAAGTTGACAGAAAAATGTTCAATATTGCTAAAGCTAATCCGAAAATTTCTTCAAGTACTACGCTGCAACACTTGAGGAAAACTTAAACAAAGCAATTCATCCAAAAATTATCCGCAGAGTTTTATATCAGACTGGTTCCAAATCCAAAAATAGCCAGAAAAAATCAAACTAATCGAAAGAAAACGCTTGCTCTTACAAAGAAGCATTTGTATAAAGGTAGACAAATGTATTGGTCCTTATTGATATATATATATATATATATTAGTTGCAATGGAAAGAATTTAATTTGGAGACAACCGAAAACTAACTACAAGAAAAAGAAAAAGAATGTTCAAGTAACAGTATAACATGCTGGCAAAAAAGTAAAGACACGAGCTGCTTGTCAGAAGTCGGCAAACTTGCGTTCATTGATGGCATAGTGGACAAGCATGTCTACTTGAAATATCCTTTAATATATTCTTCAACAAAGTGAAGTAAGATTCATTTATGCAACAATTTCTTTCTACGGGACAATGGCACACATTACTCATCTGTCACTGATACGTCAGATATTCTGAAACATCTAGCTCAATCCCCCGATTTAAATTCTATCAAATATTTATGGAAAGAGCCAGACAATAGAGAGAGAAATAAAACACGCGATGAACATAACGTGGACCAGTTGAAAAGGCTCCTCCAAGAATAATGGGACCAAATTTCTTCTCAAAAAAGAAAAAAATAGGGGAATTCCATGCCAAATAATCTGAAAGCTTACCAAGAAACAGAGGATTTGCCAAAAGTAGTGACTACATATTATTTTGATATTTCAATCTCACTGTGCTTTCTTTTGTGTTCTTCATTTCAATAAGTTAAAAAGTTATTTATTTTTGTAACTTTATGAATTTGGGTTTTAATTAAAATTTTGTATAGTTATCTTTATAATGTTCTAATGATTATATATGTAGCGATTCCATCTATATAAGCCAGTAACTACCTCCACACCATGGTGATCATTTTGGTATAGTTGTTAAGGTACTCGGCATCGGATCCAAAGGTACCTGGTTCTATCCCAGCGGATAAATGCGCCACTTCATTGGTGACCCGGACGTGATATTTGTTGTTACGGCAAGCATGTGGGAGTTGCTACTATTGCGTCAAGTGGCATTGGTGACCCTGGCTGAAGTCAGAAAAAGGCAACCTTCTGAACGGTCGTGGCGCTATCTATCCACCGCAAATGCAACTCAAGCCGTCACATATTGACACAACTCTCAAGCCGTCACGCACGAATGACGCAACCCTCAAGCCGTCACGCACGAATGACGCAACCAGCAAAGCCGTCACAACTAGTGACGCAGCAGCTAACACGCTCGATAGAACAACTACATCGTTCGTTCGCCTAACCTCCAACTTACTGGTAGGGGAGTATGTAGCGATTCCATCTATATAAGCCAGTAACTACCTCCGCACCATGGTGATCATTTTGGTGTAGTGGTTAAGGTACTCGGCTTCGGATCCAAAGGTACCTGGTTCTATACCAGCGGATAAATGCGCCTCTTCATATAAATGTCTATTTTGAGATCAAAATTATGAAATGCAAGTTTTTTCCCTTAATTTTTGGAAAAAATTGCAGTGTGCCTTCACTTTTGTCCATCACTGTACATAAAAAAAAAGTTTTATTTTACATACTACCGCCAAAAATAAGCCAAACTGGCGAATTGAAACATTTTTATTTGAAAATTCAACTTAAATGTTTATCCAATTATTTTTTCCTCTTTCTAGAATTTTAATAATGGGAATGCCTGAAGATTGCTGTCCAAAGATTTCCCAGAAAATTCACGTGGACTCCCTCATGGAATCTATAGCAAACAATTGTCCTGGATTAGAAAGATTGGAAATACGTTGGGATGCTGACACATTGCGTTTCAGTGATCGCTCAAGCAAAGCTATTGATTTAGTGCGTGTTAAATGTTTACGCCTTCGTTGTATGACATTAGCAGATGGGAAGTATTTCGAGTTAGTCAAATCCAATTTCTCAAGAGCGGATAGAGGGACTGTTGTCAGGACTACAACGACGTGCAGGGTCACTCTTTGCTATTTGCTTTTGTACTACAAAGATCTTTTGTTTAATTAATAATCTATATTTCGCGAATATTATCGTTCGAATGTGATTCATATTCATCTCTTTTTACTCATTCAAAATCATGACAGGACAAACAGGGTTAACTCGCACTAAGAGAAAATACTAAAATATTCCCCTGTGGCAAACTTAAAAGTTTATCATTTCTAAAAATAAAACATATGGAGGAAGATATTTAAAAAAAAAACTAATCTGAATGGCACTTTATAATATTCACCTGTTTTAAATATTAACTAAGTTCTAAAAATAAACAAATAATTTTTTTTTAAAAAATATTTCTGTAATAAAGCCAGCATAATAAATTAAATAACAGATTTTCAAAATCCAGTATGCATGAAAAAAATTGATACTTTGTAATGTTTATTAAAATCTTAAGTTAATTTATTACTATTATTAAATTATTTATTATTATTACTGTGATCAGCATGAAAACTTAATTGCAATTAATTATACATTTTTAGGAATTTAAAAATAAATACACACATATTTCTGAAAATTTTCCTTTTCTAGGAGAAGCAAGTTATATATATTGAGTATAGTACACTGATAATTAGATTCATTTAGAAAAAGGAATTTATATGTATGTAACGAACATTATATTCTTGCAATATAAAATCAACGGCAGCAATATTTAAGCAAAGATGCATAAAATTGTGAGGATTTCTAACTTCACTGCCTAGTGGATTGTTTTTTTATTTTTTCTTTTAAGAATATAACAAGTGGTTATTTAAGAATTTCATGACAAAAAAACTTTTACAATATGCAAAAGATTTCTAATTTAATCCAATTTTAAATCAAATGAAGAATTTAAAGTACACTAATACAGTAAAAAAACTATCAAATCATGAGGTAAAAACTACGGAATTAAAATTTTATTTGGAATTAGTTTTTATTTTGTGACATTATATTCTATGCGTATATACAATTGTTCCTTTTTTATTGTGCGTGTTTTTATCTGTATTTTTCTTGCCTTTTGTCGAGAAATTGATTGGATCCATCACAGACCAAAATAGCATTAAATGTATTTACAACTAAATAAAAAGTTTTTTTTTCCTTCAATTAATTATCTAATCTATTGCCCAGAAGAAATAACAAAGTCACTAAAATAACACAGCAAATTTGATTATCTTTGGATTATTTATTGGAAGATAAAAAGAACAAAATATTATAATTTGTAAGTATAATAGAAGACATACTTTGAAAATAAGAACATACTTTCGTTTCATAATTTATATTGATTCAAAAATTCGTGACAAAATAAATAAATACTTTAACAAAATATTTGCATATCAATTTAAAAAGTGACTTGTTCTATGTAACACAAATCTCAGATTGAAAAGATATACTATACGCGCGCGCGATTTTAAAGATGCATCACCATTCAACATATTTGTATAGGCTAGAAAAAAAATGCAGATTTGAACTTATAAGTTTATAAAATTAAGAAGCATTCCTTAAATTTGTTGCTCTGCAAACTCCGCAAATTAATGTTTGACTCATAAGAGCATTATCATAATAGCTAAGAGAAAACTAATATGTTCAAGTATTGCAAACTAACACAATAATATATATTATTACAAAAAATTAAACACAGTTACTTTTGCTACTTCAAATGTAGACCCAAAAATATTTATGTGGGACGGCGTCTAGGGGAAGGTTCGATTTTAATGTTAAAATAAGCACGCAGAGTTAAAATAACCTAATTTATTAATAACACAACTAAAACATTTACTATTTACAAAGGGTTTTAAATAATTCGAGATAGCACCATACTAATTCCGAAAACACGTACTCTTTCTCAAAACAACGGAGAGAGCGATTTCCTTTGACCTGCCTTCGTTCAAGCTTTGGTGCAACTCTCAGTTTTTCCTTTCCGCCCCCTTTATAAATACACGACCTCATCGTATCGCGCAGCTAAAATTCACGTGGTTTCGATTAGTGGTGCCATCTCTTACAATAAAAATCAAAAGAAGTAAAAGAACACTTGCACTCTTTTCCTACAAGTTCGGCCATCCTGGGAATCACTGACCTCAGTGATTTTACATACCATACAATAAAATATCGGCCTCTGCAAAATTAATATTAATCGGGGATAAAAATTCCAATATAGACATTCAAATTTAAAAATAAGGATACAACTCTCAAAAAATGAAATATTAATAGCAAAGAAAACAAAACACATTAATACACATTATGTTCTTTTAAAAAGAATAGAAAACGCTTTTTATAAAAATACATCATCATGGTGAGTAAAATTTCATTAAATCAGCAGATGAATCTGTTATCTTAGGTCCCTCATGATCACCCACTTTCTCTAAATAATATCTATCTTTGGTTTTACTTTAACTATTCTATATGGTCCCAAAAACTTAGGCCTTAATTTCAAACCTGTCCCAAATTGTGTTCTCTGAATGACCACCAAGTCACCCATCTGGTAGTTAGGGGCCTTCCTGCGCTTCCTGTCACAGGTTCTTTTATTCTCTGCCTGTATCTTCTGGATATTTTTCTTTGCGCCTTGTCGTAATTGGTTCCTCTGTTCTTGAAATTCCTCCATCATTTCGTCCATCAGTAACTCCGTCAGGCGAAGGTCTTCCTTGTTTCTCATGGTGACGCCAATTAATAATTTAAATGGAGACCACTTAGTACTACGATTAAATGTACTATTTAAAATTCTTTGAAGTTGGTCTACGAACTTGAACCACTTGGTAGACTCCTCAATTGACAGCTTGGTCAAAACGGGAATAATAGTTCGGTGTATTCTCTCGACTTGGCCATTCCCTCTGGGTACTCCGGTGGCGATTTTCAAATGTTGAATGTTTTCAATAGTACAATAATCTCCAAAAGCTCCAGAAGTAAAAGCAGAACCTCTGTCTGTTATTATTCTCTTGGGATTACCAAAAGTCTTTTGTTGTAATTTTAATTTATCCAAAGCATCTTCTGCGGAAGTAGATCTAACGGGATAAAGCCAGGTAAATTTTGTAAAAGCATCCACTATTGTGAGAATATGCTGATATTTCTTGTTAGTAGAAGGCAAAGGTCCGATAAAATCGACATAAGTACTTAATGGCACATCCTCTTTAGGAATGCGGTTGAGGAATCCATCCTTTTTTCCACTCTTTTTGTTGGTCAAAATACATGGCACACAGTTAACAATTACATTTTGCACCTGCTTGCTCAAATTGGGAATGAAAACTTCTTGTTTCACAACTCCTTCAGTCTTGGCAACGGAGAAATGTCCCTTCTCATGTGCTAACTTAATTATCTCAGTTTGCATATCTCTTGGTACAACTATCAATTCACGACCTTCAACATATTTGTAAAGTATTTCGTTTTTATCGAAAAAGTCTGAATTGCTGTTTGTTTCAATCAGTGACCTTAGACTCTGAGTGTATTCATCCTCTTGTTGTGCCTTTTTTAATCTTGCGGTTAATCGTTAGTAATTATTGCGACTGGATATCTGCTAAGGGCATCCACATGTTGCATTCTCTGGCCGGAACGATGCACAATTTCATAATCAAACTCCTCCAGCAATAATGCCCATCGCGCTATACGAGTAACCAAATCCTTTTTGTCCATAGTCTTTTGAAACGCTGAGCAATCCGTTATGACTTTGAAATGATTTCCCATAAAGTAGGTACGAAATTTCTTTAAAGCGTTGACAACCGCAAGAACTTCAAGTTCATAGCTGCTATACTTCTCCTCTGCCGGAGTAGTTTTCTTAGACATGTATTGAACAGGATGCAATTTTCCATCTTCTGCCTCTTGGATTAAGACGGCTCCGTAGTCTTGTTGACTTGCGTCCGTGTGCAATTCGGTTGTTTTTCCCTGCTGGAAAATACTTAATACTGGACTTTCAGTCAATAATTGCTTGAGCTTTTCAAATGCTTCTATTTCAGGTCGTTCAAAGACAAATCGATTGTCGCTTCTAATTAGATCACTCAAAGGTTTCGCTATTTTAGAGTATGACGGAATAAATTTTCGAAAATAGCCAGTGAGTCCTAAAAGGCTTTGAACTTGTTTGACAGTCGTTGGTACAGGAAACCTCTTGATAGCTATCGTTTTTGCAACTGAAGGGCGCACCGTTCCATTTTCGACAACGTGACCCAAAAATTCCACCTTTCGTTTTAAAAACTGACATTTTTCAAATTTGATCTTCAACCCATATCTGGATGCGACCTCAAACACCTTCTTCAGTTTTTCCAAACCTTCTTGCTCATCTTTAGCTGGAACGATCAAATCGTCCAAATAAATTATTACGATGCCTTTTCGCATGAGTTCCCTAAAAATGCTGTACACATATCTTTGGAATACGCTTGGGCTTGTACTGAGACCAAAAGGTACCTTATTAAATTCGAGCTGCCCGTCTGGTACAACAAAGGAGGTGAAATGCTTGCAATCCTCGTTTACGTCGACATGAAAAAACCCATTTTTCATGTCTAACGTGGAATACACTTTGGCGTCTTGCAGCCCATCCAATACGTCCTCTATCAGTGGCAAGGGGAAGCGATCCTTGACTAGTTTTCGGTTCAGTTTCCTATAGTCAATGCATAGTCTGTCGGTGCCGTCTTTCTTCTTGACTAACACGATTGGACTTGCATATTCAGAAGAGCTTGGTCTCACGATTCCCTTATCCAACCATTCGTCGATCTGCTTGTTGACGGTCTGATTCTCCAGAAATGACAAACGTCGTGCTGTTTGGTGAACTGGTATATCATCCTTCAGGATAATTCTCATGGATACATTTGTCGTTTCAGTCTTCTTAGGTGTATAGCTGTTGATTAGTTCAGAGAGTTCCTTTCTTATTCGAGGATTGATAACATGTTTAACTTCGATTTCGTCTTCAGTTCTTGCCTCATAAACCTGTGTATTCACAAACCACATCTTCTCTTCGTGTTTACGGAAATAAACACCTTTTTTATCAAAGCTAACAAAAGCTTGTTCCAAAATGTCCGATCCTATCACTGCCTGGAACTCCAAATGCACCGCAGGCACGACATGCCATATTACGGAATATTTCTCTCCATCCAATTCGATTTCTCGTTGGAACGATCCTTTTGTTTTGACTTCGTACTTTCCCAATCCAGATAACACGAAAATGTCCTTCGAGAGCTTCGATTGCTCGATAATTCCTTTGCTTACATCTTCACGAATGAGCGAAACTGAGCTTCCAGTGTCGATTAGAGCCTCTAAAGTCTTGTTTCCGATGGTTATTTTCCTGGTCTTAATTCTGTCTTAATGAATTCGAGAACAGATCTGGACCGGAGAGCTTGAAGATTATTGATTTTCGTACCCTTGTTGCGCTTTGTACAATCTACGGCATAGTAACCTGGTCCCTGCAGTAGCTACATGTTACCTGTTTAACTCTTTTATCGTAAGTTCTCGTCGATTGAAAGCATTTTCTATCATTCCAATTATTTACAAGGTGAAAACGTTCTTGCCTTTGAGAACAATTATCGTTATTGTTCGATCTCTCAGGAAATGAGTTTAACTGCTTTGGCCCTATAGTTCCTCGGACGTCCTCATAATCTTCAAATTTTTTCGCTAGCTCAATAGATGAGTTAATAGCAGACCATTCGTCCAAAAAGTGTTCCTGAAAATCATACGGCGCCCTCTTCTTCATTTGATCGGCTATGATTAATTCTCGTAATTGGTCGTAGGTGTTAACTTTTAAGCCCAAAGTCCATCCATCAAAATACGTCTGTAATTCGTATTGAAATCTTGCCATGTTCGTTCATCGGACTTTTGGTGAAACAAAAATAACTGACGACATTTTTTCCGGAGATAATTTAAATCTTTGTAAGAGTAAATTCTTTACATGATCGTAATCATTACACTTGTCAGTTGGTTCTCTTGCGATCAGATGGGCAATTTCGACGGGTATTAAACCTATAAGTTTTTGAGCCGAATCTTTTTTCGGTAAGAAAGTTAGTTCTGCATGACGCTCAAATAAGGTAAGATTCAAACCAATATCTTCTTCATATTAAACTTATGAAAAGTTTCGTGAAACAGTTTATTCGATGCTTGAAACGTTTTCGGTGTTATTCGGCATACCGGCAGTCTGTTGCGCTTGTATTCGCAACTTCTCTAATTCGTACTCCGTCTTTCTCTCTCATCCTTTCGCATACTCTCTCTCAGTCTCTCTCTCTCTCATCCTCGCTCCTCTCTCTCAGCCTCTTCTCTCTCTCTCTCTCTTTCTGTACGTTCCTCCACTATGCTATCAAGCATCTTTTTAACATCGTCTTCAACGTAATCTGGGCTTTTTACGATCAGCTCCTTTAACTTCAATTTTGTGATACCTGCTTCGATAGTAAGATCCAAATCCTCGGCGAGTGACACCAAATCCTCTTTCCTTTTCGCGAGTAAGAATGCCATTTTTATACTCAGAATGGTGACCCAGAGAACAACTTAAATTTTTACCCAAGTTAAATGAGACAAAACCATTAAAATGACACGCAAAAAGTTTACTCACTTAAAAAGAAACAAAAGATAATTTAAATAAGATGCAATTATCAATTATAAACAATTATAGACAAAAATGGACTTTTTAAAGAATTCCCGGAACTTAAATCCTTTTACAAAACACAACAGTATTACAGTTAATATCAATTTTATTTTTTATTAAAAAAACAACGCGTTCCTCTCATTTATCAAAAATAGATTACTAAGAAAAAACACGGAAAGTACTCAGTTATTAATCCAAAACTAAAGAACATCAAATATCTATGTCTGCAATTAAACCAATAATAGTACCTAGTACTTCAAAATTCAATTTCAGATTCACAGAACAGGAAATATACACACAAAATCATTCATTTATATAATTTTCGCCTATTACTCACACAATACCAAAAAAAGGATACTAGCACAATTCAATGTAATTCTGAAGACACTTTACGTTGACCTCAATGACACAGGAAATCTTGTTTCGTGTTGATAACTCGCAATTCGATGCAGTTCCAAAGGTTCTCTCGTCAGTGTTGACCTCAATGATCAAGGTAATCCCGTTCAATTCGTTCAGTATCTCGTTGAGTCGCTGGGCTTCCAGTTTTGGTTGACTGTAGCTGACGTGGAAATTCGCCAAGATTCCGTGTTTCTAACCAAGTCAATGGACCCTTCTGTTGACTGTTCTCGCTGAAGTATTTCCGTTCGCTCGTAAAATTTCTTATCCAGCTGAAGGCTTCGCCGGGTCTCTATTCGATGCAAGGCAAGGTCTATGTACCGCTCAGGAAATCAAAAATCGATGAGGAGGTAAAACTTTTAAAAAATGCTCTTAGATAAAACTTTGAATAGTTTAAAAATTCTCGGTCGAACCCCCAATTTGTGGGACGGCGTCTAGGGGAAGGTTCGATTTTAATGTTAAAATAAGCACGCAGAGTTAAAATAACTAATTTATTAATAACACAACTAAAACATTTACTATTTACAAGGGGTTTTAAATTAATTCGAGATAGCACCATACTAATTCCGAAAACACGTACTCTTTCTCAAAACAACGGAGAGAGCGATTTTCCTCTGACCTGCCTTCGTTTCAAGCTTTGTGCAACTCTCAGTTTTTCCTTTCTGCCCCCTTTATAAATACATGACCTCATCGTATCGCGCAGCTAAAACTCA